>CAIGRP010068047.1:0-10104 GCA_903798385.1 Fraxinus cuspidata
CTTAGAACAGATTGAACATCTGCTAGACCAGCATTATAACCTTCTCTATGAATAATATTTTTATCATTCTTTTCTTGGGAGGATGAATGGTTGGCTGATTGACGTCTCTTTTGCAAGTAAAACTCTTGTAAATCATTAAACTGCAGAAAAGAATAATCATCTATCATGAGGAGAAAAAAACTGATTCATAAACAATGTTGTTAAAAGAAAGGAATCTTGTTATCATGCAAAAGCAATGAAACTATACTTAAATCTACTGGCTCCCGACTTTGCATATGTTTGGGAATAGCTAGTGGACAAAAAGCCTGAAGCAACAAAAGAGGCAATTCAACATTCATGGTTCATTCTTAAAAGGCAAGGTCAACCGGAAAGAACCTGGCCGTGAAAATAATGAATGCTGATATCCTTGTTCTTCAGGTTAACCACATAATCTTAGATGAAAGATTTGAGATAATTTGATACAGAAACCATCCATTTTAGATGAAGTGCAAGTTTGGCAGCTGTTTATAATTGGTCAAACTACTTTTTATCTGGTCCTTAAATTAAGCATACATTTCATGTGATTCACAACTACTACCTAGTACCCACTTATCAATCACTCATTTCTATCTGTTTCTAATTTAAACCAATTATAAACAACTCCCAAACATGCTTTAAATGTGATGCACAAAAATAGGAGAGAGTCAACTTTATGGCAAGCCTCCAGAAAACTGTACCCCAATATTTTTTTCAAATAATTCCACGGGTTGCATACCATGTATAATTAAAAGTTTGCCAAATAGATCTTTCCTAACCTGTGAATGGACACGCTTTTTTTGTTTTACAGCCAGGCCAGATTGGCTCAAATGCTGCGAAGTTGGACCACTAGAAGATGTGTCCTTTCTCTGGGGTCCAAGGAAGCTATGTTGAGCCTTTCCCTCCACTTTTTTGTGCAGGAAGTTCTCAGAGACCTTTCCTCGTTCATTTCCAGATTTTAAATGGCTAGTACTAATTCTATTGGATGATGTAGGAGACTTCAATCCCAGAGGATCATCACCAAGCAGCCGCAGTTTAACAGAGTACTTATCCCTTGCACGGTATAGCTCCATCCTATGACTTTCCACAGCATTTATGTCTTCTTTAACATACTGGATGTCATTTTGTACCTAAGAGAGAAGCAGAAAGGAAAAAAAAAAAAATCAGTCAATGATCAGGTCACCGTAGGCCGTGCGAAGCAGAACAGCCATTAAAAGAATGATAGCTTGTCCAGAAACAAGAATACAGAAGGAAATAATATGAGGGGAAGAAGATGATAAAACAAAGCAAAGTGTTAAGAGCTAAAAATCCTACATCTAGTAAAGATGAAAACATAGACCAATTTATAAGAGTTTGACCTACTCCTATTAACAATGTTGCCTTTTAAGATAGTATCTCAAGTCTTAACATGATATCAGGGCTTATTAAGCTCCAATGAGCAACTTGATTCCATTAAGACTCAAAAAAAATGAGCACATGAATTTAAAGATTGATTTACTCAAACGGACCGCTATCTTGCGGGGGCACGTTAAGGGATAAAAATCTCACATTTAATAAAGATGAAAACATAAATCAATTTATAAGGGTTTGTGCTCCTCTTCTTAACAAGGTTGACCTTTTAAGATAAAAGTTCAAGTCTTCACACAAATCAATGCAATAAACCTTAGAATTTCTCTAAGACCATATAAGAAATCTCTAAGAGAAGAATATTAAAGGAGTTACACCATTCAAAAGTCAAAGCTGCAGAACTGCAGGGATAGTATGCTACATTTCCAAATTGAGAGAGACCATATATTAAGCATAGACTCCTAGACACCCCAATTCTGATAGGACAATGCCAAAAATGCTAGAAAGAATAATAATTAATAGAGTTCTACTTAGACAAGGATTTGATAAGAAAATTACTTTGTGACCAAATTCTAAGTATAGTAGGATAGCAGAAGAAAAAAAAGACTGGAAACAAAAATAAATACTGACTAGAAACAGCAGGTAAGGCATCTCTACTGTGTCTGCCAAGGATTTCAAGCAATTCCATTCCCATGGTTATATTTTATCCATTGAACCCTCAGCATCACTCCTCTGGTTGGGGAAAACACCTTGAGTTTTCTTGTGCTGAAGTATAAGAATCTTTGAATATAGCACAGGCCAACTTGCATGTAAAAAACTTTAAGTCAAATTGCACCTCATCATTTAGTTAAGCCCTGTTTGACAACCATTATTTTTAAACTCTTTTTTCTACATACTCATTTTCAATCACATTCAAACAATAAAATATTCTGCACGTATATCCAAAATTTTTCCCTACTTTGTAACCACACATTCTCCCAAAAATTACTATTCAAAACATAACTTTTCCCATTTAATGGTTGTCAAACAGGGGCTAAGTTTAATAATGGAAATATTCGGAAATATCATTTTACATTTGCTGTACAATTTTTTTTCAGAATAAGATGCTGATTCTTGCGATAGGAGGTAAAACTCATCTTTCTATTGTTCTATGGCAAGAAAAAGGCTATATCCAACTGTTTCAACCCTCTCAGCTTTTACATCCCAACTTTCATGCAGAAACACTGCCTAGAAGCTGTTTCTTGCACAGATTCCTTAAATAAAGTAACATTTTGTACTTCAGACCCGCTTGCAATGCATGTGTAAAATTGACATTACTTCTAGCCTCTCAGTCACTTGTTCAAACTATTATTTATCCATAATGCTATAGAGACAGAAAATTGTGATTAAATCAAAATCTTGAAACTCAAAGTTGTTAATTCTGCTCATGCCACCATAAAATTCTCCATTCTCCGCTTATTCTAGCAACATGTTCAGCCATCATGTCCTCTGTGTTGATGTAGCTTGCCCCTAGTTCTAGATTTATAAGTTCTCGTCCTAAAATAGCATTTTTACCTGTGTCTCTCAACAGATTTTGAACACTTTATCAAGTCAACAGCTGATCTTACTGAAATCTTCGGGGTTTTTTTATTATTATTATTATCAGATGACTGACTTTAAGCTTTTTACCATGAAGAATAAAGCCAAGGGTTGAAGTTTCTTCCGGAACTGAGATAACTGGAATTATCTTTGGACCCATGACGCTACAATTAAAAAAAAAAAAAACTAATTCTAGTAGGTTATTGAAACCAAAGAAGAAGATGACAAATACGTAAGAATGCCCTACCTGAACAAATATTTGACCCAGATAATTAATTTATGGTCTCAGTTAGAAAGATTAGTACTCAAGAAACTGCAGAAATACACTCAGAAACTAGACACAAGATATAATAAATGAAGACAAAACTGGGGATAATATATAAGTAAGGAGTCTACCTTAGAGATCAAAGGAATTACTGAATCCCCATTACGTTTGGATGATGAAAGTCCTCTTTAGAAATATATAAATACATAAATAAAATAAAATAAAAAATCTCAATGACACGACTTTGTTTATCCGCAGAAATCACTTCTCAAAATTTATTATATTCCTTGATCTAATTATGATTCAAACCAAATTAAACCAAGCAGTATTAAATATTTTGACATCTTAAAATTTTCTTAATTTTCCAATCAAACTTTATGAAGATGCATTCAATGAATTATTCTAATAAATGGTCATTGGGTTTAAAAATCAGTAGTAATCATTTGGGAGGGGAACAATCATGCCAAACCTAGATTACAAACGAGGTTGCACTAGTCAATCAGATAAAGAGGAAAATTTTGACATAAGACCCCAGCATAAATTTATCAAACCTAGCCCAGAAATCATGTTGCTGTTAGTAATCATGTATGTAATTAATAGGACCTATGCATTAAATATGGTGGGCTTCCACAGAGACGGTCCGAAAGATTTTCTCAAGCTACTACCCAAAAATAAGTTTAGAGAAAGCATTACCAAATATAAATCTCAAACAGCTATTTCATAATCAAGTGTTCGCAATTCGATGTTGCTATCTCTTTCATTGATTCTTATTATGTACAAACCTCATTGAGCTCATTAACTTTTTGTTTCCTTAAGCTGTGTAAGAAGTCTAGCAGAATTTGCATATTTCTCTCTGCTTCTTCCTGTTCCATTTTTCTCCTTTTCTCTGCCAGAAGAGACAGCAGGGTATCCAGCTCCTTTATTGAAACTTCACAACCCTGTCAAAGGACAAAATATGTCAAGCCTCTGCACAGACAATAGATATGAAACAAGTGTCAGAGTTGAGTGACCTCCCTGCATTTGTAGAATACAATCCTCAAAAGAATCAGAAAGGAAAAGTGGATTTGCAGTGGAACTTTCTGGTTGTTTCCATTAGGCAGTAATCCAGTAGTTCTTAAATGCATGTTTGTTCAAAATATCATTACATCCACTAAATTCTGTTGCAATAAAATTATGAGGAAGACATATTGCTTAGATTAGGAGAGACCATATACGAAGGAGAATGACAAGAAATGTCCCATCTTTTTACAAAAGGAAAATTAGGTACAAGACATATTTTCAAGTATTTTCCTCAGATTGATTGATTATCTTTTTCTTCAACCAAACTTGAGGATGAGTTTTTTTCAAGTGAGGGAGATTGATGTAGTACATAATCGTAATTAAGAGTTTCCTACTACAACTGTGATCTATCTTTTCTAGTTGTGTTTATCTTTCTCTTCTAGTTTTCATTTCTAATTATAATAGGTTTTATATTTTTATTCTTATTTTTATTTAGAATAGGGTTTCTTTTTTATTGTTTAGAACAGGATTTCTAATATCTTTTGCATTAGGATTTTATATAAGTTTTCTTACTATAGTTTCCTTATATTAATAGGATTAGAAAATAATTTAGCCTATAAACACAAAGAAATTGTATGGAACACATCAATTATTATTCAATATATACAAAACAAGATTATTCCAATATTGTTCTTAATTACTACATAATTCTTAGTACAAGAATTTTACAAACACTTCCACACCATTTCACAAGTTCCCAACAATTTGGAAAGCAACAGATATAACAATCTGATCGCAGAGCTTTGTCCTAGATGATAACAGAAGTTAAAGTCTTCACCACTCCACTATACTTAAGTGAATTCTTCATATCAAATATGAAGATTCTAACGATGAAGTAAAAGAAATGCTTTTAAAAATGCATTTTGGAAAATCGGTGATTTACACCCGATAGCTTGCTGACTAAATAATAAAATATGAAAGAGTTAATCGGAGACAATAAAGATGATCTTTGGGTAGCTTTGGAAGTATAAGTGTTTAAAATAAATTCGACCGCAGATGTAGAGAAGCTATGTGTGGATGGTTATTCCTGTTTAAATTCACCAAAATTCAACTCCAGAAAGCCTTTATTTTGTAAAACTCATCCTGAACTTCTGTGGTAGAAAGATCCCCTTTCTCCAGATCACATCTCAACTGCTTTAACCTTCTGAACAAGCTAACTGTGCACTTAATAGCGGTACAGTACAAGCTAACTTCACAGTCAACAGATGGTACAATACAAGCTAACTGGATAAAGCAAAACATAACCCCAAAATATCATGAAAGCACCAACAGAACCAACCATGGCTGGTCTAGGGTGGTTGTCAAGGGCCTCAATAGATCCTTTTAACAAAAGCCTGCCTTGAGTACTTAGTCAATAAGATAGGTTGAAGGGGATCCTTTTAAATTGCAAGTGGGAGGTGGCACAGTAGATGGTGCTGGTGCTGGTGGACTCAGAAATGGCAAATGGTACCACCATTGGTATTAGAGAGTTGAGTACAGTGGGAATGCGTAAATCTGGGTCGAAGAAAATTTGGAAAGATGGCGGTGATTCAATTGGTGTTTGAAGGTAGCTCAAAGTGAACAGAAAATGGTATGGAGGTGGTGGTCTAATCAAGATGGAGGAGATGAGGCAAAAGTGCATTGGCAAGCTCAAGCCTTAAGAGTGGCAGGTAGGTGGAATTTTGAAGAAGAATCCATGTAGGTGATCTTCTATCAGGATAAGAGATGACGAAGAATTGGAGGATGAATCTAATAGGTCATGTTTGGTTGACCCATTAAAATAACCTTCAAAAGGGACATGTTGAAGGCGTGGAGGAGAAAATTTCGAGATAAGGATAGCAAACTTGTTTGAGACCTTATCCCAGGTTGCATCGTCTGGTGTGTGTGGAGAGAAAGGAACAGTCGCTGTTTTGATGATCAAGCACGGACAACAGAGCAAATTAGGGAATTGTTTTATTTGACATTATATACTTGGTTTAATGCTGCTGCTTTTATGCATATAGACGGGCTGCNAAGCACGGACAACAGAGCAAATTAGATAATTGTTTTATTTGACATTATATACTTGGTTTAATGCTGCTGCTTTTATGCATATAGACGGGCTGCCTAACTTCATGTTGTTACTTTCTGATTTGAATTGTTAATGCACTTCCTGTGTATTATACATTGATTAATATAATATTTGATTACCTTTCAAAAAAAAAACCTTCAAAAGGGCCAACCAAACATGTTCTTCGACTTAATTCCTTTGGAAGTGTAAGGATTCCAAACACAATCAGATTGAACTGTACTACTGAATATTGTCAATTTAAAACAAACCATAAACTAGATTTCCAGGTAGGATTTCAAAAAATGCAACCACATAGGTTGCAAATCATTAAAGAGTGAAATGAACTTCAAATTCACCCAAGCCACAAGTCATGAAATGACTCATCTCATGCCCTCATTGTTTAAGAAACCGAATTAGGGGAAGTAAAGTGTGACCACACAACCCAAGGTTAACAGTCATGCTTAAAGTAAAAATTCACTTGTAGAGATACAGTTTGACCACGACCATTTACTCAAATAAATTAAGTGAAGGAGAAGAGATAACAATTGGGTATAGTGTACAGGACGAGGAAAAATATACTAACCATGATAAATAATATACTAGCAAAAGTAACTTATTTCAACATTATTACATTATATAAAACTTTCTCAAAAGCAAGTAATTAGACATAACTTTTAATGGTCATAAGCCAGCACTATGTATCAGGTTAAATAATTGAAGGATGCAGACAACAACAATGTTTTACGGTTTTTCTTTCTTTTGTAAATTATTCAGTCCATAGTCAGGAACTGTCTTAGGAGTAGAAAGGGGAAGAAAATGAAAATTTGTAACATAAAAACTTCAATTATACTACAAAATCATGACTCACCTGTTCCAATGACTGACGAAATTGTTCTACAGGGGATGCATTTTTCGATAATTGTCGGGCAGATGTCTTCTTCAATAGCTACAATGTGGTACAGGAAACCGTATAACAATAAGCTGCATTGTGAAGTAAACTATTTCAAGATTCAAACCAGACGAACGAGGATGAATTAAAATACACAAATTACGAACTTGCTGCAGACTAAGAAGAAACAAAATTATATATTCTATCCAAATCCACAATAAATTAGACAATAAAATAAAATAAAATAAATAAAACTTGATCATTCAGCACTCATCCAATTAAATAACTAATCAGAAAAATGCTCAAATGTTCAGTTCACCTTATCGAGAAGAAAATTAGGGAATAGCTGATCTGGGGTAAGGGAGTTAAAACAGCAAGGGCAATCGCTCTTATTGCGGAGATGAGTAACAATGCACATATAGCAGAAGCTATGCCCACATGCCGTCAAGAAAGCATCCTTTATCATCTGCATACAAATTGGGCAAAGCAATTCCTTGTCCGCCACCTCCGCCTCCGCATCGATATCTCCATTGGTGGTTGTTGTCGCTGATGTTATTGTAGTTTCCTCCTCCGGCTTCTTCATCGCCGGCACCACCGCTCCGATTGAGCTGTCCCTCGTCCTACTTGCGTGAATCAGCTGATGATGATCTGAAGTAGTAGAGTAGCAAAACTGAAAAGTTGAAATGGGTGGACAGTGGCTGGGGGCTCGTGGATGGGGCTTTTTTAGTAAACAATTCAAACTTTTTTTCAATGAAGTTGACGCGTTACGAAGGGATGTTGGACCACATACTCTTCAGGATATACCGTTCGATCCAAAGGATGCGATAAAACTTATTACAAACATAAAGTATATTTTTATAATCACTCGAAGTGAGTAGAATTGTCCATGGAGTTGTATCTTTAGTAATGAGGATTGAAGAGCTAGTTAATTAGATGATTACAATGTGTACTTTATTTTTTCGAGAATCTTTTGTTATCCTAGTCCATCATTCAATTTCACGGGTGTTTTGTTAAATATGATTAACTTATTACGAATTTGGGTTCTGAATCGTGTATCTAAATATCACACAAGGTGAATAGGATGACTTATGAAGTTGTACCTTTCACAATATCGGATGAAGAGTCGTATGATTTACTTTATTTCGAATGTAAATTTAGTTTTACGATAGATTTATTAAGGTTTTAAAAAGAAAGTTAACTTTCCCTTTGATTTAGTTTGATGAGAGTTTGTTACAGAGAACAAATAGGATTAAAATGCGAGAGGTGTTAGGAAATGAAAGAATTACATTCCTTGAAATTCGAAGTTTCAAAGAATTAAGTGTTGAGATTTTTTGATAAGAAAACAGAAATAAACTTGAAAGCTAAAGGCTTCGACTTGACATTAAAACAAATTCAACTTGAATTTGATAAGAAACCTTTCGACTTATTAAAAATTTGATTCAGTCGTCAAACATCTTTTAATAGAAATGTCTTCTTATTAGATATTGATAAATTCTAGTCCTCGTTCGTTTATGAGATACATAGACCTACACATAAATCAATGCATATTTACTGGTAAAATTACCTTTATGCCAAAGTGTTTTTTTTTTTATTTTTTTATTTTTTTCGGGAAAGATTACTAATTCACCCACTCGATTGTAGTCGTAAGAACCTAAAGGCTCATCAGTCCTTTCAACCAAATTAACCAATTTTACATCACATTCCAATTTCTCACCCCCGCCGATAGCTCATCTGTCATCGCCTTGCCGCTTCCGTTAATTATTTTCATTTAAACTGAGACTAGAAATTAGTTGAGTATAACATATTTATCTCCCAAAGATTCAAATGGCATCGTGGTTAGAATCTCTGTTCTCTCCAGTTAAGTGTTGGGTTAATTCTTCTCAACGACTCCAAAACTACGGTAAATTTTCCCTACATTTTGCTTCTGGTTTTCTTTATAATTAAATTGGGATTTGGGTTTTTCGTCGTTAAATATTGATCTATTATAAAGATCATTTCTCTAAATGGCAGACTGAGATACAACTATTTTTGCACGATGTACAATGATATATTTGCCACTTCACTCAAGAGTTAAGGTTCTACTGTTTGGTCAGTAGTTAATGTTGATAAGAAAGTTAATCAACATGAACACTTGAGAAAATAATCTTTTTTAAGATTTGAACACCATTATACTCTTTAATATGGGGATTGTAACATCTATCATTGTTGTTCAATAAGGATTTACTTAGGAAGAAAGTTAAAAGAGATGACGGAATTTGGTGGATATTTGATAGCGTGGTGGTTATAAAGTATTGGGCTTTTTGTGTTTATGGTTGATTCTTAGTTATTTAAATTTCATTATTCTGTTATCCTAGTTGATATAATAGTTTCTAATCCTAGTAAATTATCTCTTTGCAAGTTCTCGGTCATTGAGGCTATACCTAAGTTTTTGGGAACTTCACATAAAATGAATATAGCAATAACAGATTTCTTTCATAAGATTGATTGCAGGAGTAGAATATAGTTTAGTTTAACACTTATTCTACATAAACTGGTTCCGGCCAAATTTGGTGAAAAAACAATGCTTTTTCTCCCACCCCCTCGCACCACTTGTTAGCACAAGAATATCTCGTTTTGCTAGCTGCCATGAGTTTCGAAACCAATTGTCACTTTTTCGGCTATAGATAATTTTGCTTATTGTGATGATCTCATGAATGCTAGATGAATGAGAGAGAAAAAGAATTAAGACAGAAGTAGCATATTTCTTGACGCTGCTTTTGGTTTAATTAGAAAATAAAAAATCTCACCTGACATGGTTTCACGGGGTGCCTTTCTTCTTGACACAGAAAGGGACACCGTGCGGCAGTAGTCTGTTCCGCTAGACTACCTTCCGCCTACTCTCGGTCGTTTCGGGACGAAAGTAAAATTTGATCACAATTTGTA
>CAIGRP010068048.1:0-19044 GCA_903798385.1 Fraxinus cuspidata
TTTGGACAAAACTAACCTTGAAATCAGCATCACATATTTTACTAATGCTTAACAAGTTAGACTTTAACCCTTTCACATAAAGCACATCTGAGATAGCAGGTAATCCAGTTATATTAACGACGCCTTTACCTAGAATAGGTGAAGTAGCCCCATCTTCAAAAGTAACCATACCGTCATTCCAATCATTAAGAGAAGAGAACAAGGATTTGTCATCATATATATGTCTTGAACATGTAATATCAAGATACCGCATAGAGTTATTTTGAGCCTTAAGTACAGCGTGGGCAACATAACAATTCAACTAATCATCAAACCGAAGAAGGTCACTCTTCTTAAACCAAACCTTCTTAGAATTAGAAGTGATCCTAGTTAACTGAGTCATCATCTTAGTTAAATGGCTAACCCGATTAGTAAGAGAGTTAACATTACTAGAGAAACTCCCACTTTTACTCATAGTAACGAGTTTACGACACCTAAATCTTGTATGTCTGAGTATGCAACAATGGTGACAAATGGGAATAAACCTAGGTTCAAACCTACTTGGAGGTTGTTGTTGGTATATAAGACGATTTGCCCTACGTTGTCTAGTAGGTCTTGATCCAAAGATATTTGTGCCCTTAGGTTTAGGATTAACAGTATTCGTAGCTTTGTTGGTGGCTGGGATGAACTTGGTCTTGGATGTACTAGCAGTAGTATTACTATTTTGAACATAACCCAGACCATGCCTATTTCCAACAGGCTTGTTCATCCCCAGATTATCGAGTTTCTATTTACCACTTATAAATGAATAAAGTTGACTATTAGATTTTTCAAGATCACTTGTTAAAGATTTAACTTTGATTTTCTAAATTCTCGTTAACAAGCTTCAACTCATTCAATTTTTGGTAGAGTCTTGTAGGTCACCTATGAGTTTCTCTCTCTTTCTTTCAAGTTCGTTTATGTTTTTCAAAATAGCTTTATTGATCTTTTTTATTTTAAAACTCTCTTCGAATAATTCTCGATAAGACTCATGAATATCAGCCTCATCCTCATACTCTTCCTCAGATTTTTCACTACGTTCTTCATTCTCTACTTTCTTTCTTTCCTTATCGAATTCAAGATGTGAAAGCCATAAAATTTGTTCATCTTCATCACCAGAAGTATCACTCTGAACACTTGAATCTGATTCATCATCACTTAAGGTCACTGCTAATGCCTTACATCTTTCTTTATTTGAACTCTTTTTCAAGTTTTGTCATTCATTCCTATAGTGACCGTAACCTAACACTCATGGCATCTAACAAATTAAGTTTTCTTAATGGGAGTCCTAGAGTTATTTTTCTCACGTTTATCTTATTATTTGAACTCTTTTTCAAGTTAGGACCTTCATTCATATATAGACCGTAACCCTGACACTCATGGCATCTAACAGATTGGATTTTCTTATTAGCAGTCCTAGAGTAACTCGTTACACGCTTGTCTTTCACAAATATACTAGGGACTTCATTTTTCCATTCTTGAGGCTTTCTCTTATTCTTCATTACCTTCTGAAATCTTTTAAAGAAATAAGTTATTTCATCGTCCCTAAGCGTTTCAGCATTAGTAGACTCACTATTTTCTTCTCTAACAGTGTTCATGGCTATGAATATAGCCTTTTTCGGTTGAGATATGATGAGGTCATAGGTTTGAAGGGATCTTACGAGTTCTTCTATTTTAACTGCATCTAAGTCCTTACTTTCTTCAATCGCGATGACTTTAGGTCTACACCTTTCAGGTAGGGATCTAAGGACTTTTCTAACGATTTTGGACTCAGGAATCTTTTCACCTAGGTTAAAACTCGAATTAACTATGTCATTCAACTTCGCATAGAATTCATCGAACGATTCATCGTCCTTCATTCTAATTTCTTCAAACCTAGAGGTTAACATCTGAAATTTAGAATTTTTAACAGTTTTAGTTCCTTCGTGTGTGGTTTCTAAAATGTAACAAACTTCTTTAGCAGTCTCACACATCGAAACTCTCCTAAATTCTTCAGCAGACATAACCAAGAATAGGGCATGAATGTCCTTTCTGTTCTAGTTACACTAAACTAAATCATCTTTAGTCCAAGGTGAAATATCAGTGGGTGTAGCTACACCAGCAATAGTAGTTGAAGGTGCAGTCCACCCAGTTTGAACGCTCATCCAAATACGCTCATCCAATACTTTAAGAAAAACTCTTATTCGAACTTTCCAATAAACATAGTTGCTTCCGTCGAAAAATGGAGGCACAGACAATGATTAACTTGTCTAGAATAAAATAAAGGGTCAGGAATCGAAATAGGGCTCTGATACCAATTGAAAATACGAAGTTCGACCTAAACTACACATAGAGCGGGGTGAATAGGTGTAAATGCGGAAATTAAATATTGCAATTAATCAGCAACAAGTCATTAACTAATTATTTCTAGATGGTTATGCAATCAGTTCAATTGTCATATGTTTAAATACCGCATAACATAAAATAATAAATACCGCACGGTATGATCACGGAGAAACTCTAATTGGGTAAAAACTCCGGGCACTTTGTCGTCAAAATCCGCTATAAACGTTTTATCATTTACAGTCCTCTAGACAAGACGATGACACGACCTTTCTGACTTCCTGACTGCAATACTCACAGCTCTCCTGGATTTTGTGCTCATGCACCAACTCCGAGCTGTAGTTTTCAATGCTCTCCTAGATTGCGCTCTCCTGCAGCAACTCCCAACTTTGTAAAATCGTCTATCTCATGTGGATTAACGAAAAACACCATGCTCTTCATCGACTGAAACTCCATTCACCTTCCCTTGATTTCCAGAACTCTGCCAAATATGGAAGAAGCAGCAGTTTGGTATTTGGATTTAAAATATGATGTTTTCACCGTCAAGAATCAATTGAAGAATGAAAATTAAAAGCTAATTTGTGAAAATGATATGAACGCTGTATGAATTATCAATGTTCAACGTTCAAAAACCGTTCAGATGCATTTAGGTATTTATATGTAGGTCAAGGTATGGATGGGCCAGCGACAGGCGAGCGACAGTGTGTCGCTCGACGAAAGTCTGACGACAGGCGGGCGACGTAGTTTCTGTTTCTGACGCTCGAGCCAAACATTGACGACAGTCTAGCGAAATTTCGGTACCCTTTTTTTCTTTTTTTCCATTTTCGAACTCTAAACCTAATGTACCTTAATTTCCACTAATTGCACAAAACTCCTTGACTTTTACGACATATCAATTTTGGTCCATTTTGTTCACAGACTTGCTAATTACATCAAATACCTAACAATGTTAAAAGATTTGTTGGGCTTAGGTGGTGTTACTATTAATCTATGGGCTTTTCTCATTACAAAAAAATTTAAGATACTATTAATCTTGGGCTTTTTTCATTAAAAAAAATTAAGGGCCCAATGGGAGCAGAATGGGTTTGCCTCTGGCTGGCGAGTCTTATGAAATATGTGGCTTAAAGTGAATAAAAATTGTAGATCTAATAAAATATGTGGTTAAAAATAATGTTTAACTAACTTATCTATAATATATATTAGCCCCTGTTTGATGAGGATAAAAAATAGATTTTTAGTAGATTTTGATAAAAGTTGATTAAATATATGGTTGAAAAGTTGTGGGTCCCAAAAAATATGTGGTTTAAATGAATTCTTAATTGACTTAAATTAAAATCTGAATTTTAATTTCTACCAAACAGAGGCTAAATATTACATCAAGTGAGAATAATTTTTTGAACGATTTTAACCATATCACAATTCAATTATTTCAATAATACATTATCTTTCGTTTTTTCAATATGTAATAAGTACTACAAAATCTATAATATATTAAATATTTGTCATGCGTGAATTTTGTGTATTCTTAATTGATTAACATTCACAATAATCTAGACTCAATTAATCTTGAATTAGCGAATTTTGATATACATAAATTTAGAGTTATTATAAATGAATTTATTTCTATTTATATATCTTGGAATTTTAATGCTTATTTAAATCCATATGCTCCATCAATCCTATTTATATACGCTGACTTTCCTTATTTTCTTGTCTCAACTAGTCTTATTATTATTTTTTTATTGAGAATGCTTTGTTTTGTTCGTTTACTAATATAACCTTATTTAAAGCCTGTTCGAGCCCCATTATTTTGCTAAAATGCATGTTGGAATAGTTATTTGATGGAGAATGTGGGGTTAAAGAATAAAAATTTTTGAATTTACGTATAATGTTATTTTATTAAAAAATGTGTGGTTGAAAATAAGAGAGATAAAGAAATGTATTTTGAAAATAATGGGAACCAAACAAGGACTTAATTTGCTTAGTTATAACCAATTGTCCCTACTTAATCTTGAAATTGCACCTTCAAAATTAAATCATTCAATTTATTTTCTATTTTCAACAATAATTTATTATTAGTTGTTGATAATTAAATAAGAGTGAATTAGGAAAGTTTTTGACAAAAATATTTTTCCCATAATATTAAATAAGATTTTTTAATCCGTGTGAAAAACAAAATTAGCTTATTTAAATGGGATAGATTGAGTAATTCTTATATACCAAATATAGTATAAAAATGTTGTTGTTTGTAGTATTTCATAATTGCAAAAAAAATTGAATCATAGAAATTTAGTTTTGAGAGTATAATTTTCCTTTCTTAAATTTCTATTTTAAATTTCTATTTTCTTTAGTTTGTTTGAAACTCATCAAATTCTCTCAACGAATTGGTATCAAATATTATTTTTACAGCACTTATAAAATATTTCAAAATAAGGTGCAATGCATATTCAATTTTGACTAGTGTTAATAAAAGGTGTAATTAGATGTACCAAATGTAATATAAAAATATTGCCCATTTGTAGTATTTCATCATTACAAAAAAATTGAATTATAGAAGTAGAGTTTTGAAAGTACAATTTTCTTCTTTTAAATTTCCATCCTAAATTTTATTTTCTTTAGCTCATTTGAGATTCATCAAATCCTTCCAGTAAATTAGTATCAAATATTACTTTTGCAACACTTTTAAAGTATTTCAGAATAACGTGTAATCATGTTTTGGACGAATTCAACTTTATTACAATTCAATTATTTTAATAATATCTTACTTTTTGTTTTTCAATATGTAATAAATATTACAAAATCTATAATATATTAATTCTTGTCATGTATAAATTTCATATTATTAATTCTTTAATAATTAATATCTACAATAATCTAGATTCAATAAATATTGATTTACATGAATCTAGAGTCATTATAGATGAATATATTTCTATTCATGTAACTAGAAATTTTACTAGTTATTTGAATTCATGTATAAGCAATTAATTATTACGTACCGAATGTTGTATAAAAATGTTGCTTATTTATAGTATTTTACTATCACAAAAAATTTGAATCATATAAGTTGAGTTTTGAGAGTACAGTTTTCTTTTCTTAATATTTCTATTCTAAGTTTCATTTTTTAGTTCGTTTGTGACTCATCAAATTCTCCTAACAAATTAGTCTCAAATATAACTTTTACAACACTTATAAAGTATTTCAAAATAACGTGCAATATATATTCAACTTTTACTAATAATATCTAAAAAGTTTTATCAAAAAGATGCTAAATAACTTTAATGTTCAAAATTCAGGTTCTTCGTCTTAAATTTTAATAAAAAAAACTGTGTGGTAAATATTTTCAATTCATACTGAACAATAATTCATTATAACACTTTATCCTTGTTTCTTGAATTTATTATAAATCGCTAAAAGGAAAAGAAAATTATTTTTTATTTGATCCCCATTTCTTAAAAATCATTTTTCTTCAAACTCATTTTCAATTATACATTTCATGAGAGCCACAATTTCTATCAAGTTTTAAATCACACATTTCATCAACTTTTTATTAAAATTTATTTAGAATCTGATATTTATCAAAATCAAACAAGGGCATGTTTTTGAGATGACTTGTAGGGAATTTCAATTTTTTTCTCAAGGGCAAATACGTCCAAGAAATAAAAAAGGTTCAAATATAACCAGCGTTGATGTCCATGTGAGTAGAAATCTGGTGAACTGCATGTCAAATATAGTTGGAACTATGTTATATGCAATGAAATTGTAGTAAAGTCAGCTAATTTTAACCCAGAGGATCAAAAACTCCACAACACGATTGTAAAATTTTTAATTTAAATATCATTGAGCCGGCGATTTTGATGAAATCGGGCATCCGCAACTGTACCAAACCTGACCGATTTGTACATATTACGATCAGTTCCCTTATGAACCGATCCAACTGAAGACAAAAACCAATTCCATCTTTGCAATGCTTGATTCCGAGTTGACTCGGACAGATTTGGCCCTAACCCTAGATAGGTATTACTCAGGACATCCTTAGTATTCTCGGGTTACAAGTTACCTCTGCTGAGTCGCTACTAAAATCCCCAATTAAAAAAACTTAATCGTACTTAAATTTTTTATATAAGCAAAAATAATATCCACTCGATCTTATAAAGATATACTTGTTTTCATTTTCACAAAAATTAAAAAATAATATAGTTAGAAATATTAATTTTTCTTATATTTTTCATAGTATACCCTAACATTAAATAACACTTTAAATATGAATAGTTTATATTTGTAGATAATCAAACACATTAAACCTCTGTTTGATGGTCATTATTTGAGATTTTCAATGTTTTGAATAGTGAATATTTGAAAAATGTGTGGTTAAAAGTAGGAAATTTTTTTTATTTTACGTGAAGAATATTCAAGTGTGAATGTGTTGTTGAAAATGAGTATACACAAAAAAGAGTTTTGAAATACATAATGTCAAACGGGGGACTAAATATGATATAAGAAAACTAAAAAATAAACTATACAATCAATAAGAAAAATGGCATATAATTTGAGATAGCCGAAAAAAGGAAGCAAGCTATCGTTATGGTGGGATGTAGAGAGTAACAAATAAAAAAGTATGACTAAATATTTGTCCCTTATTTTATTGTTCGTTAATCGAGTTTTTGTGAGAAAACCGTTATCTAAGGCAGTAAGTGCTAATTACTTAAAGGTTTACAAAACATTTAGAGACATAAGTGTAACAATAAGGATTAAGGACATTTTATCAATTAAAATGTGGTGGGAATATAAGTTTTAACGTGGAATATAAAAATGTGAAACAATGAAGTAAAGAGGAGTCACATATATTTCTATCTAATGCAGATAATATGTGACTTTCTATCTTAATTAATCTGCCAATTTCTCGCTTTTCTAGACAGATATTTATAAATTCTTTAAATCTTTTTATTGAACAGCAAAGCAAAGTAGATGAATTATAATTATTTAATGGCATAAAATATAGGAAATTTAAAACAAAATGTTTGTGATGGCCTTAGAGTACTCTATCGTTCAACAAATTAATTTTTTCAAATACTTTTTTTTTTTAACTCTATCTCAGCTTTTTTCTTGACCCTCTAAAAAGGCTTAAAATTGTAACAAAAATATAATTCATCATATTTAAAAGGCTTGATCAAACTCTCCTAATCAGTAAAATAGTCGACTTAACTCAAATGATTACTTTATCTTTTTGCCATGGAATAAAGAATAAAGAGGCTAAGAGCGTTAGTATTATATTTAAAAATAAAATATAATTCTTCAATAAATTAATTGCTTACTTGGTATTTCCTCTTTTATGCCGACTCAAAAAATAAATAAAATAAATTGTAAACAAAAGAAAGTAAGAAAATGACTTACTTTATTTCTCAAGTCTTTGATCATGCAAGCATGTCTTTGAATTTTGAGTGTAAATGTTATAGTGCACTTTTTTTGTTTTATTTTCTCGGTGTGTGTTTCTTTGTGGGTGGTGTTGGTATTTATAGACGCTAGTACATCACATCTATTTTGTCATACTGTACAACTTTACAGGTGTGTGATTTACAATTAAAGAAAAAGCACTATATGATTTTATAGGTGTGTGATTTACAATTAAAGAATTAAATGTTGTTTTACAGCTGTAAAAATTCTTTTTGAAAATTTTGTCTTCAAGCTCCAATTTTTTGACTTTCTTCGCTTGATAATTGTCCTTTAAACAATATTCATCTTTCCTTTGTTTTTCCTTTACATTTTTTCTCCTTTAATTATTGCTCATATGTCAATCATTTCTATGTAAGCTTCTACTAGGTCTGCATCCATTTCATTAGTTTAACCATCCGATATGTACTCTTCTTCTTCTGAATCTGATTGTCTTTTTGATAATTCATAGTTTGTTTCTTGAAAAGGCATTAGATATAGATTTTTTGTTGAATATTTGGTACTGAAACTTTTTCTATTTTAAATCTTATAACAATATGTTCTTCACAAAAAATAAATCAATTGCTCCATTGTGCTATAAGTCTGAAATTATTATTTTGAACTTCCAGTATTGCCAAGGTCTCTGAGATTCGTCTTTCGTAATCAAACTGCCTAATTTTTATTTGTCAATTAGTCTTAGAGGAAGACTAAATCTTTTGGCTCATTCGTATATTAAATTATGATGATAAGGTGGAATTATTATACCATTATTTACAAGGGGTGGTCTGAAAATGAATTAAATCATTAAAGGGTGATCCTTTAACTGACTAAGAATCTGTTTAAGTTCAGGTGAAATAAATCTGAATGATTTGTTTAGAATGTATATGGTGTCTATTATGCCAAACTTTATAATTGGATAAAAAGGTCTTATTCTTCAAAAATTGTATAGTCAAAAGAATTTGTGGGATAATTGTGTCTAAGAAAAATTGAATTAGTAGATGATTCATATTTGGGGCCATGTTTAAAAAAGTATCAATTTTCATTGTGATAGTTACTTAGAGTTTGAGAAAAATTGACAATCTCTTGTACAACTAACTCTTTTATAGCACTTAGGATAATATTGGCACAATCGCCAATTTTATGTTTTAATTCATATAAAGTATTTTCTTGCCCTTCAACTGTAAAATCTGTTAATTCAATAAATATTTCTATTTTATCTGAATAATTTCTACTTGTACATGCAATATCTTTAGAGATAGATCTTTCAATATCTCTAGAACTTAGTCTTTTTAAATTGTCTTGTAACCGAAGAATCTCATTTTGATATTTTCTAATAGTCTGTTGAGATGAAGAGATTTAGTCATAAATGATTTGTAATCTTTCTTCTAAAAACTGCTTTCTAAGATTTAAATTTCTAACAACATTGATCATAGTTTAACAACTATCACAAAGTTGTATTGATGAGGATGAATATGGTGCTTAAGAAGTAGAGGGTTGCATAGTCATAGTCTGTCTAACTCATTCAAATATATAAAAGTTAAATTCTATCATTTCTCAACAGAAATTTAAAACTTCTTCTAATGTGTAAAATCATTTAATAAGGGGATCTAAAAATCTTTCTACTTGTTGAAATACTTTTGGCCAATATTATATATACCAGGCTTTCTTCATTTAGTTACTGCAAAGAAACTAAAATTTCTGTTTTCTACTTGATCATGAATATGTCTAAATTGGTTAACTAAAACATTAATTCTATCTAATTTTTGTTTAGAGTTGCGTGCCATCCAAAGATTATCTAGCAAATAACGCTCCATTTCTGATAGTCTTTCTAAATTATTTCATGTGAATCGAAGATTAGATCCTTGTGAGGCTACTCTTAGAGTGACATTACCAAAGTTCATCATCATCTGATCCATCTGTACCATGAAAATAATCGGTTAAAAAATTAATAACTTTTCTACTTAAATTATCAGCCAAAATATTGTTATTTCCATCTCTGTGTTCTATATTAATTTTATAGTTGTTTAATATCTCATATAATTTTAACCTTCTTTTATGTCTTATTTCATCAAAATTGTCTTTTAAATAAATTTTACTATAGTTTCACAACCAGTTCTAATTGTAAACTCGGTATTCAAAAATAATTTAAAATGTTCTATATTATGTATGATGGTCATTATTTCATAGTTTAAACTAGTCAAATATTTTTCTTTTATCTTTTATTATTCACTAGCATATCTACAAATCTTTTTTTTCATTTTATCACTATATTTATTTGGTTTGGAATATAAAATTCCTCCCCCAGTTCACGTCCGTCTGTTTCTGCTATTTTATATTCACTATCTAACGGTAATTTTAATGGTGATAAATTTTAACTTCTTCTTTTATATTTCTATCTAGTTCTATATCTGACTGATCAAAATATTTTTGTCCTTTAATAGATAACGTAGTATACAATGGTTCTACTTTCTTTCCTAAAATTTTTTAAAAAAATGTCTAGCATAATTCAAAATTCTTAAAAAAAATTTGTAATTTTTTAGTTTCTTCTATTTTATCTGAAAACTGTAGAATTTTTTGTACTATATGTGGTTGCAACTGGATTTTTCCTTCTCCTAAAATTATTCCTAAAAAATTCAATTTTTTGTTTATTTATTTTCATTTTCTTTTTACTTATATTTAAACCATTTTATATAAACTTATTTAAAACTATTTCTAAATGCTTCATATGTTATTTATGATTTTTACTATGTACCAATATATCATCTATATATAAATGGAAAATAATAAAAAATACTATCCATCCTTTTTATTAAAATAGAGGGTGTATTTTTTAATCCAAAAGGCATGACTAACCATTCAAAATATCTCAGTGGTGTAGTAAAAGCTAACCAAGGAATAGAATCTTTTGTCATTTTTATTTGCCAAAATTCAAATTTACAGTCAAAATTTTAAAATATTTTACTCATTTGTATTTTATTTATTAACATGTCTTTATCTGATATCTTATATTCATCTTCTACAATATTATCGTTTAATCTTTTGTAATTTTAACCATTCATGTTTTTCCTCTTTTAATTTCACTATGATTTCTCACCATAAAGGCTGGTGATCTATGTTGACTATTAGATGGTTTTATTACTTTTAAATCTAATAATTCTTTAATATGTATATTAAAATCTTATATGTCTTGATTCGTATGTTTGAATTCTGCCGTTCTTATTTTTTGTATTTTCGTTTATGATTTCTAGTTTGGTTCGATTTTATTTTTATTAAGTGTTTTGGTCTTTTCCTAATATTTGTATATTTTCAGCTAATTCTAAAATTCTATATATACTATCTACCTCCGATGACGTTTTATTGAAAATTATTAATTCTTTGATTCTTGGTATGAAATCAGTCTTTAAGATTTCTAAAGATAAATGCTTTAAGCATTCTAGATTATCTAAATTTTCATCGTCTGGTTCTCTTTGTGATTGTGAATGTAAGGGTCTACCATGCTCGCTCATAACTCTGATGATTCTATTGTATTAATGATTCAAGTATCTTTTCCAAAAATTATAACATTAGGAGTAATTGTTAAACTTCCATTTCTACTTAGTAAGAATTTTATTCCTATAACAAATTCGTCTTTTATTAATTCATTTACTAACGTAGTTGTTAGATTATATTGTCTTTCTTGAAATTTAATTTTACAGTCATCAAAATGTCTTTCTTCAAATCCCATTTTACTATCATCCATTTGACTTCCTCTTATTTCATATTCTAGCTTCTGCCTACAGTCTTCTGGAACTAACTCTTTTCTAATTATATTAAATGTACAACATGTGTTTATTGGGACATTTATTAGCAAAATGTCTAGGGTCTATACAAATATAATATTTACATTATTTTTTAGTTTTTAGCTTTCTAACGTATTTATTATAATTGGGTCTTTTGTTTTTATAATATGTTTTACTTGGTCTAATATTATATTTCTTTTTATCTTGATATTGTCTTTTATATCTATGTTTTTTACCCTTTTTGTATAATTTTTTCTTTCTTCTTCAATAATCATAGGTCTGTGGTGTATGTAAATCTGAGCAAAAAGAATACTTTAATTTCTTTATTTGTTTTCTAGCTATTTCTTTTATACAATATTCTTTAGTTTGTCTGTTATAAATTTTATGGTAGCGCTAATAGTTACGTCTCTTGTTGGTCTTGATTTTAAATCTTTTTTAATCTTATCACTCCAAGGTGGTGGTATCTTTCTTTATAATCTTTCAAGTATAGGTACATCTAGTACTAAACTTGTTGTACTTGCTATTCTTTCAAAATCTAATAAAATGGTTGTATATATATTTCATATTACTAATATTTAATTTTTCTAACTCTTCTACGTCTTTATTTTGTTCAAAAGTGTTGTTTGTACTAGGATCGGAACCTATAATTAATTCTCTAATAAAACTTGTAGAATTCCTAGGATTATCTCCTCCGGTCATTTTTAACCTAATTTCTCCTGACTTTAGTGTTTTGGCTATAACAAATATATCTAACGTTGTCTTTCCTAAATAAATTTCTAAATAAGCCAATATTTATTCTACAGTCATTTATATAAGTTCACTATTATATGTTCTAATTACAGATTTTTCTCATTTAGTTGTAGTGTTAGACATATCTTGAGATCTACAATTATTTAATTTTAAAATTGATCATTTATCACTTGCTAATTGTAAACTACATCCTTCTTCTGACTGTCTTTTCTTAAACTTCTATATCTTTTATCTTCCCATTCATAGTCTCTAGTAGGAAGAAAATGATATTTATCTCTTAAATCATATTCTGTGTTCATGGGTTCCTTTCTTTTTCCAAATTCTTGGTATGTTTATAATTTAGTTCTTGTGCTAGCTTCCTCCATCTTGGTTTCTATGTTTGCTTGGTCTTTTTCTATTAACATTCTAATTTTTATTTCTTTGATTTTTCTAAGATTTCTATTATATTCCATATCTATATATCCAAAATCTTTTCATCATCTTCACTTTCGTCATCTTCACTGTCTTCATCTAAAGCATTCACTTCATCTTCACTTTCGTAGTCTTCTATTTCAAAGTATCCACATTCTCCTTCATCTTCTCCTCATATTTTTTTGTCTGCTCTGCTTGATAATTATAATTTTCAAATCTAATATTTAGAGTTCCATTACTATTTTTATACACGATATTGTCTTCTGGTACTAATATAGGTCCTTCTAAAAAATTTCCCCAATTCCAATCCAATCATGCATTTGTTTTTTAAGAGAATTTCTTTGCTGGTATAGCCTTTATACCTTTTTTGTCCTAATAATGTAATTATTTGATTATTTTCTAATTTATAGTTGGTAGTACTATTTTCAATAAGTCTCCCTATAAATTCTGTGCAAATTAATAAATTATCTTCATCTCTTTTCATTTGATATCCTTTAATTTTTATTCTTATTTTAATGTCATTATATAAAAAAAAATTGTTCTAACTAAATAATCTGGTGTAAAATATACTATTCCACTTTTATTATCCATGTCTAATTCTATGCTTCCTAATAATCCTTATTTTATGTCTGTAAATCTGTTATCATATAAACATACTAGTATTTTAGCCCCTAAATTTTCTCTATGAAGTCATTTTACTCCTATTATTATTAATCTTAAATGAGTCTGTTGAAAATTTTTATCAACAATTCTTTATAAGATTCATTTTCTATTAATCCAGTGATATAAATTGATCTTCATGTGTACACAAAACATATCTTTCACCATAATTTGATATATTAAAGATTTACTAAACATATTTCCCTTTTAATTTATGTCTAAAGTGAATGACACAATCAATAACTTAAGGAGTAAAGATAACCAAAGATAATCACGGAAAAGCCTCAACTGAGTAAAAAGTTCGGGCACTTTGCCAGTCAATAATTCACTATAAATCAAAATAAATTTATAGTACAGCCCAGACCCATCTACTTCTTAGAATTTCTTACCTCAATTCCTGTAATCTTCCTTAATCCTACAAGAGGTGTGCTCCTTTAAAACAAATCTCAACTCGTAGTTATACCTTAGCCTATCTAGACTGCGTGCTCCAACGCCATAACCTAACTCATGGTATCTCGCATCAATCCTTCTGAATTTGTACTTCTGCAACTGCTCCCAATCCTTGGCATCGATCTATCTCTGATGGATTAAATGAAGAACTCATCGTTCTTCGGGTTGGTGCTTGATCAAACGATCTTTGTGTGTTTTATTCATGTAGGCTGATGCAAGAGATATTTGAATATGTTTTGGCCTTTAAAGAACAAATTTTTGACTTACAACAAGGCTCTAATTGGGTCAATATATGAGTTGAATAATGAACAAATAATATTATGGTTGAATTAAGGAATCGATGAAAGGATATTTGGATCTTCAAAGAACGATATATGTAATCAAAATAATGTTCAACCACACTTTTGAACAATCACAGGGTAGGATATATACAGGGTTTGGATTTAGGTTTGGGTTTGGGTTGAATAAGGATGAAAATCACGTGTTTTAAAGCAAACATGATTCTGGACGTTGACCTATCGCTCAAACTCTAGGCGAGCGATACACATGTTGCTCGAGGCCAGTCTAGCGCTAGGCGAGTAACAGTGATTCTGCTTCTGTCGCTCGAACTTCGCTGGACGACAAGCTAACGAAATTGTGTTATACTCAATTTCAACTTCTTCAAGTCCAAATCTCGATTTTCTTCATGGATTTCTTTGACATCTTTTTGGACTCTATCAACCGTATACTAATTTTACAATAACTTGAATTTTTCAAATCCTTATCCGACTTTGACTACAAAATAATTAAATCATAATACAATTCAACTAGAACATGATTTTGACAAAGAAAATTGTCAATTATATAACAATCTCCCCCTTCGACATTCCGTGACAAAATCATATTTATTTCAAAATAAAAAAGTCCAAAACTATCCCAAAAATAAACTTTCCAATTTTATTTTTTCAATATTTAGTCAATCTACTTCCTAAAACACAAGGAAACCACAATATCATGTGAAAAGTAAAAGGAAAATAACATAACCAAAATCATATAACTAAATTAAATTAAACACATAATAAAACACGTGTAATACCGAAACATGCAATATCATTTGAATTTTAAATTTAGAAATAAACCAAAAAATTTTATATCAATATAGACAAAACACAACACTATATGAATGATAAAATTTCAGCAAATATATCAAATTACCCACTAAGTCATGTATCAATCAAAAAATTTAAAATTCTCCCCCTAACTCATATAATCAACTCCCTGAAAGAAATACACAATCTCATCCTTTTTGTCACGAGTAAAAAAAATGCACATGTATAATTATGCAAAAATATGATATAGGAGAACAAAAATTTTCAAATTTTGAGACCAACTGTTTTTTTTTTAATTTTTCATAAATTTTTAACTTTATTATAATGAACGCTTATTTTCTTATACATGCATAGTTCATAGACAAGTAAACTTTTTTCACATAATTTATTTTATATTTAGTGGATTAAATTGTATAAGTCTCATTAAACTCATGTAATTCTCAAAACCTTAAATCAATGAGAAATGGCGTGCAAAAAAATCACTGATAAGTGAATATATTCTTCAAATTATGAAGTCAAACCCAGTGTTACTAGGATCTTTATAAACTAAAGAGTTCATAATTAATTGCATAATTTTTTTATTTCTCCCCCTATTTGTGAGCACATATATATGTATATTTTTCTTTTAATTTTCAAATCTTACGTATAGACTCTTTTTCATTGAACTTTCTATATGATCCTTGTAACGAGTTTTAGGTCAATTACTCTAAAATCAAATGAATTATAGGTTATCAAGTATTAAGATACCATGCATGTTTAATAACTCAAGTCATATAGGTTACGAAGAAAAAGATAAAATTTGTTACAACATTTTATATAATTCGAATCATTTTTTTAACTCAATAGTAATATTTCTTTTAAGGGGAATATATGAGAGTTTAAGTTAACTATTTTAAAGGTCATCCATATTTAATTTCAATTCACCACACAGATGATTGTCATCATAAATCTCAAACACGCTGTCAAAACCTATACACAAAAGTTTAATGTGTACAGTGCATAACATACATGTAATAACTTATACCAAGTACTCCAAACAAGTTCTAAACAAATTAATGAAAATTTAATTTACCAATTATAAAACTAAATAGTACTTGATAGTAAGATAACATGTAAAAAAATACCTATTTCTCTCTTTTTTATATATTTTTTATTATATTTTTATCTTTATAATAAATAATAAAACAAAAGAAAACTTGTAATATACAATGAAAACAAGTGCGTGCATGAAGATATAAAAATCATGAATAATGCAGATGCATGCACCAAATTATCTACTCATTGAGGTAGATAGGACGATCCAACCATTATGAACTCTCACCCAAATCCATTCATCCATAATCTTAAGGAAAGCTCTCATTCTAACATTTTAATAGGCATAATACTGCCATCAAAATAAAGGGGAACGGACAATAACATGCTCATATATACAATTAGGATCAATGATCACAAATAAGGCTCTGATACCACTTGAAAGTTTTAAATTACCGATTATTTAGACCAAACGTGCGGAATTATACAATTAAAAGCAACGAGCCACTTTTTAATTGTTTTTATATGATTAGATCAAATAAGTCAATTTATTCTAAATTTGAAACCGCAATCAATAATTAAAGCAGTAAAGAACACCAAAAATGATCACGTGAAACCCCAATTGGGTATAAGCTTTGGGCACTTTGCTAGTCAATAATTCACTATAAATCGAAGTAGACTTACAGTACGACCCATACCCTTCTATCATGTAGAACGTTTGACCTCAATTCCTACAGTCTCATTTGATCGTATTATAAGTGTGCTCCTTCAAAACAAATCCCGACTCTGAGTTTATACCTTAGCCCTTCTAGATTGCGTGTTCTTAACGCAAGATCCAACTCCTAGTATCTCATCTTAGTCTCCTAAATTTGTGCTTCTGCAATAGCTCACAATCCTTGGTATCGATTTATCTCCGGTGGATTAAATGAAGAACTCTTCGTTTTTCGGGTCGGTGTTTAGTCAAACGATCTTTGTGTGTTTTGATCTTGTAGGCTGATGCAAGAGATATTAGAATATGTTTTTGGCTTTTAAAGAACAAACTCTTAGCTTACAACAAGGCTCTGCTAATTGGATCAATAAATGGGTTGAATAATGAACAAATAATATTGTGGTTGAATTAAGGGATCAATGAAAGGATGTTTGAATTTTCAAAGAATCATCTCTATGATCAAGATATTGTTCAACCACACTTTTGAACGATCATATGGTAGAATATTTTTAGGGGAAAGTGTTTGAGTTGAAATGTGTATGAAAATCACGTGTTTTATAAAGCAAACAGGATTATGGATGTCGATCGTCGCTCAAGCCCAGTCTAGCGTTAGGCGGGCCATAGTGATTATGCTTCTGCCGTTCGTGCTCCGACTGGGCGACAGGCTCGTGAAATTGTGTCATACTCAATTTCAACTTCTTCAAATCCAAATCTTGAGCTTCGTCTTGGATTTCTTTGACTTCTTTTTGGACTCTATCAACACGATACTAATTTTACCATAACTTGGACTTTTCTAATCCTAATTTAACTTTGATTATAAAATAATTAAATCCTAATACAATTCAACTAGGATATGATTTTGACAGAGGAAATTGCCAATTATATAATTTAGACTCATAAATTAAAAAAGAAATTAATTTGAAGAGAAATAATTTTTACCAACATGATTTTCTTTTTTGTTAAATAGAGCTACTTTTATAACTGAAAAATCATTCACAAATGCGGACTGAAGAGTGCTTTACAAACAATAGATGATGGTGCTTTTATTTATCCCGACAAAAGCATTGAAGATGGATGCTATAAATATGTGGGCTAATATATGGAAGTGTAGTTCTTTTGGGCCCTTCAGTGCTTTCAATGTATTGGGGGTTAAACCATTTTACAAATTGGCAAAATCGGATAAATTGTGCTATAAATATGTGGGCTAATATATGGGAGTGTAATTGGCCCTTCAGCGCTTTCAATGTATTGGGGTTTAAACCATTTTACCAATTGGCAAAGGGGAAGATTACTTTAAGTAAGGGGTTTAGTTTTATCAATTTCAAATTTAAGAGATTATGTTTAAAATTTAAAATTTCAGGTTTTTTTAAATTTTATTTATAAATTAATTAATTAATTAAACATATATTTTAGTAATTAAATATATTAATGTCACAATTTTATATAATTTGATCACAGATCCCATATAATTGGTCACAAGACACAATTTCATCTGTCAAAAATTATTTTATGATCACAATTAAAAAAATTTATAGGTCACAATTTGTTCATATGTCACAAATAAAAAAATTATATGTCACAATTTATTTATCAGTTACAAATCTATCAAATTAATAAGTCACATGTTATTTATTGATCACAATATCAATTTATCGATCACAAATCACAAATATTAAAGTCACAATTCGAATTTTTAGGTCAAATATTATTTATTGGTCACAAAATATCCAATTTATTAGTCACAATCTCGAATAATTGGTCACAAACACCCCCACCCCAGGCACATCCCACGTACAACCAACGCACCACCGTCGTGACCACAACTCTCACCGCCACCACCAGCAACTCCACCTATACCATCAANTGGTCACAAAATATCCAATTTATTAGTCACAATCTCGAATAATTGGTCACAAACACCCCCACCCCAGGCACATCCCACGTACAACCAACGCACCACCGTCGTGACCACAACTCTCACCGCCACCACCAGCAACTCCACCTATACCATCAACAAAAATCAACTCTAAACCCCAACCACCACTCCAACAACAAAAATCATAACCAACACCTGTAACACTACGGTCACAACCTGTAACACCACCATCGCGACCCATCACTGCACCAACATCACAACAGCACCAATAACTAGCAAAATGTCTCCCCACCGCCAAGGTCCCTGGAGACCCTACCACCACCATCCTGAGACCCGCCGCCGCAGCCGCTAGCACCTCCACCTACACAACCAACAAAAACCCCCCAACACTACTAAAACCACCCCAAACCACCACCACCACCACCACTACCACCAACACAAACACCACCAATTCACAACCACATCCGTCGTCACCACCATCTCCATCATAGCCGACTACCATCTCTTCTATCTTCATCT
>CAIGRP010068055.1:0-48093 GCA_903798385.1 Fraxinus cuspidata
GGGGGGGGGGGGGGGGGGGGGGGGGGGGGGGTCAATGAATTCTGATACAGAATTTCATGCAGTTAGTTAGAGAAACTTGTAATTGTAAAATTATTTTGTTATTTGTTTCTTGACTAATTGTGTTGCGGCTTGCTTAAATGTAGCTTTTATAAAAGTAAGTTAACTAAGTTTTGTCACTAAAAGAAACAATTTTAATAAAAAGTTTGGCTCACTTTTAAAATAAGATAACTACTGCAAGTCGTGCTGCGCTACACTTGATGTTGAATTGGAACAGTGCAGATTTAGAAATTTTAGGTTTTTTGTTTAATGAAGGAGGACAAGTCTTTCGTGATGGCAAATGGCAATACATTGGACCCATTCCATAATATGTTACAAATTTAATCAGTCACGTTCCAAGTTCCATCGGTTAGGTAAAGAATTCCATGGTTAATGATAAGAGTATTTTACACGTTTATTTAAGTTCTTAAAATAGATTAATATTGATAATTTGAACGAAATTCTACTTCTTTTTTTATATATTATTTTTTAAGATAATAATCCAACTTGGAGATGGATTGAGCAATAAGGAAGATTTAGGAGCTTAATTGAGAAAAAGACGGAATCGCATTATTTCTGGAAGTGCAAGGACTTGATCGGAAGAGCTTTGGAAGTAATTGAAGAATTTTGCTAAGTATGAGGATTAAAATTAAACTTTTGAAAATTCCAAGGATCAAATTGAACAAATCAAAAACTTGAATGACTAATCTAAACATGATAAAAGTTGGAGGATGAAAGTAGACAAACTCGGATGTTGGGGACTAATTTAAAGTGTGTTCAAAAGGTAAGGACTTAGAGGATAAATAAATCTCGTCCAGAATCTACCTATGCTAGAGGTAGGTGAATTTCATAGTGCAGCTGCAGGAGTCGAGTTTTTGGAAGCATCGCGGGGTTGTTGCTTGTGAAAGAGGTGGGCCAAATTATCGGAATCTGACGAGAATTTGGAAAGTCGACTTTTATGAATATAAGACATCTTCTTAGGTCGGTCCTTGAAGATTTTTATAGGGACGAATACAAAGAGGGGAGCCTCATAACCTAAAAAATTATGTCCTACATTCATAATTCATTGCATATTCGTGAATTAGAAGATTATTAGGAGGTAAAACATAAGAATTCTATCATCGTTGAAGGAGAAATTATTCGACTTTTCTTGGGCTCATATTTAGGAGAAATATTAAGATCTTTCAAGATCAGTTGAAGAGATTCAAATATGGGAACAATACACATATCAGGTGTTTACTATACACATTTTCAATTTTATAAGAAATAAGTTTTAGACATTCAAAAGTCAGGTAATAAATATTATATATATTAGATTCTAATAAATATCCATCATAGTTCATAAAATCAAACATTCAATTACGACATGTTTTCATTTCAAACATGACTCTCCAATTTAACAAATAGTGACGTTCCAACAAAAGAAAAAGTTGCAAGAGAACTCTTCGGAGGAAAAAAAAGCCTCGATTCCCACCACCAAAATCTGGCTCATTGAAGGCAACGATCACAAATTGGAAATTATCGAAAATGTAGAGTAAATTTTTTTTAAGGCAACGATCACAAACTGAGATGATAATAGAAATAGCGAAGTGAGCTTGGTGATCATCCTGAAGTAGGTTTGAACTAATTTGGAGTCACAATTGGTGGTGGATAACATTGTATTGGATCAAAAAAAGGTTCAATATTCCTCAGTATCTTCCTGGATCTTCCTATTTTTAAATTGACGGAACAGTGTTGAAGCTCCAATTGTGAGTTGCTGTGGCGGAAATTGAAAAAAACCATTGACATGTAAACTGTGAGTTGCTATGACGGAAATTAAAAAGATTCATTGTTACATGTGATATTAATCCAATAACTTATGTCCAGCTCTATGTGATATGTGACCCTCTTAGATCTATGACCTGTGAATATTGAAATGTTACATAAGCATTATGACATAAGACCTATGAATTGTTACATGTGACATGTAGCATGTGAACTAAATATGTGACATGTTATCAGGTCGCAAAGACGTGTGATATCTAATATGTGATTAGTTAATATTGATATGTGATATGTTGATATTGATATGTGACATTTGAACATAAATCAGTAATTTGTGATCAGTTTTATTTGATCTGTGACCTGTGAACAAATTGTAAGTCAATGTTACGAGTTTAGTAGCAATCTCACAATTTTTAAGGACGATGATCTGATATTTGTGATATGTGAACCATCAACTGTAACATGTATATTTGTGATATTTGTGATATGTGAACCATCAACTGTAACATGTATATTGTTACCTTTGATATGTGAAAATAAATTAGTGGCGTGTGACAATCTCTTTGAGCTATAACCTGTGAACATTGATATGTTACCTATGCAATAAGGCCCTGTGAAATGTGATAAGTAAACTTGAATATGTGACATGTTATTAGTGTACAAGGACTTGTGAAATATGATATGTGACCAATTTATTTTGATCTGCGACATGTTGCAACCGAACATGTGACCAGTAGCATTTAACAATCCGAACAATTTATCTATACCAATGACAACTAATAAAAATTATCCCAAAGCCTCACCATCACCATTTGTAAAACACCAACAACAAATAAAAAGCACCCAAAATACCGATTATGTAGCAGATTGGAAAATTACCTCAAAAACCACCTCAAACCAAGGCAAGCGTAGCTACAATGACGATCTGAACACTATTGTTGTGATGGGCTCAAATCATCGTTGCGCGTGGCTATGAGCACTTGCTACAGTCTTGCAACGGTGTTGGGGGCATCACTGCTGTGAGCGTCGATGATGAAGAGAAAATGGAGAGAATAGAAAGAGAAGGAAGGAGAAAATGAATATGAGTTTGGAGTGGAGTGGAGTGGGGTGGGGTGGGGTGGGGTGGGTTTAATTTAATTTTACAATATTATTATTATTATTTAAAATTAAAAAATTGAATCACCTGATTTTTGTACAAAAAGGCCTTTTAAATCTTATTTTTGAAATTGAAAATTAAAAAAAGGCCTTGGTAAAGTTTCCACTTCAAATATTCAAGTTTTGTTTTCACTTTTATTCAATTATTTTGAAAATTCGAGTGATGTATTCTTATCTAATTATATGTTCTTGCTATCAAATCATGATAGACTAACCTTTTTAGGTTAGAATTATAAGAAATCTTGTTAAATATTTGATTAATTAATTGTTCCTTTTAGTTCAATTCTTATTATTAATTGTTTGTTACTCCTTCTATTTCGTTTTGATGATTGACCACTATTAGAATAAGTTTGTTATTTATATTGCTTTTGTAGGATTCAGTATAAATTACCACATGATAATAAACAACACTAGGTCATTATACTATATAGAGATATTTTATGCTTAGTGCAATCTTTTCTAATTTTCAAATTTTGTCTTTGCATTTTTATCTATTCATATTCATTATAATGATATAGTTGGATCGTAGGTTAAAATTGGATTAACTTATCTCGAGGGAGAAAGTTAACATATAAGGAATATTGATTTTTAACTTAACACGTGAATTGATAAAGTAAGTTAACAACAGTGGAGATTCTAGTGCCTTTGTAATTTAATTAATTTCAAGACTTTGTTACTTATTTTTAGTTACTTATTTGTAGTTGCATATTTTAGTAGAAAATTAGATATAAATTAAAATCAAAATAAAATAATTGATTGTGAGTTTTTCTTGATTAAGGCTAAAAATTAAAAAGGTATATACCAGCTTTCATTATTTTTACGGTCTACTCATCATTATATTACTGGTTATCGAAATCCTTCTATTTGCCTGATAAAATCGACAAGAAGTTTTAAATTCATTGACAAAGATTTTTTTTATTTACTTTTTGCTTTAATTAATTTTAACTTTAATTCTTTTTCCTTCCCTTTTTCTTTTCTTTTTCAACCAATTTACTTCTTTTGCTTGTGTATACTACCCAAAAGCACCATTGTAAGATCACTGGTCAATTGTTGCCTCTATGAACCAATAATACATTTTTGGCAAAAAATTAAAGAACAATTATTTTGTTAAGTAAAAAACAGAGTGAAATATATACCAATCGTCGTCGTGAACGCCTCCTACACAATCCAGTTTCCCATGTTATAACATCTAATAGAAAATTCATTTCACTAATTAGTAGAACTACCCAACCGGTAATCCGTGAACTAAAAGCAACAATATTTGAACTATCTCTTCTTGAAAATACCACCCATAAAAACCAAAATCAAGGGAAACCATTTTCAAGTTATAATAACAAAATAGAACCAACTACGTGATTCGATGGTGCCATGAAGTACTCATCTTGCACTTCTTCCAACCAATCTTTCGTTGTGAATGCTTCCTACACAACCTAGTCTCTCCCATGCTACAACATCTGGTTCAAAACCTATTTCACTAATTTTGTTGAATCTGTTATTCTGAAATATAAAAGTCTCCTTCGAATATTACGACAGAATTACCTTAAAGTAATTGGGCATCATAAAAGTTTGATCAAAAGGATCACAATATCAATTCGAGCCCACCGAGTTCACGATGTTTCCTTAAAACGAATTTGCTGACTTCACGTGTACTAAAGATATTCAGCAATCGTTTCTCAAGATAACATGAATTTCGTCTCCTACGGAAGCAGCACAACAATCTACAGGAGTCCTTACGAACTCACGAAGTGTTTTTCACTTTGAGAATAATATCAAAATGAGATACGGGAGTGAGATTCAAAGCAGAGAATGATTGCAATGAAAATGATGTAATTTTTCTGGCATCGAAATCCCTGAATACATTGTCCAAGAGCCATGAAGAAAAACTTAAAGCAATTTTCGCCCTCCGTCTCAATAAAAAATGTTGAGTCAGGATTAGTTGTTCCCATGTTGTGGCAACACCTAGTCATTTACCATAACTCTCCTCTGTCGAGCCCATTAAATCCTCTAACGCACCTTCTTTTGCCTTCCAGACCTTTTGGTGACCACTTCATACTCTCAGCGGACGTCGTTAATAATGTCCGAAGGTTTGTAGATCGTCTGTGGGTTCTGATACTTGTGCATTATCTGTCAACCAATAAACCATGCTCGAACTTGCCTGTGATCATTTCGATGAATTCCATTTCACAAATATGTTCCCGATTATACTTGCAAACTACAAAGAACTCATTCATGTCCATTTTCGTCGCTCGCAAATGTCAACGGCAACTGTTGTCGACGCGGACAATCGTCAACAATGACCGTTTGATTTCTTAACTTTGGACTCAAAGTTGTATTTCAATGCAATTCGATGCGCAACTTCCTGCAATTCTTTCTTTGTTTCAAATAGTTGCGGCATACAAATCCTCATCATCATGAACCACATGCGAAGAATTAGATAACGGTCAACTCATTTCAGCCCATGCACTCCTACTCTACTAAACCCAAATCCTCATCATCATGAACCACACACAAAGAATTAGATGACGGTCAACTCGTTTCAGTCACTGCGCTCCCACTCTACTCTACTTTACTCATGTCTCCAACGGGATAAAGCAATCAAATCCTGATTTGTAAATTTATTGACATTCTCGTTGTCATGAACTACCGACGGAATTCTGTATGTAATAGTGAGATCATGATGAGGAACAACTGGCTCGAGAATAACCACATCATCCTCACGAGCTATCTCCAACGTATCCCAAAAATCATTGGCATTGTGATCCCCTCCAATCTAATATTCGTGTCCACCTTCGACGACATCCTTCCTCACTAAAGTCGCTCAAAGAGGAGTTGTGTACATTTTGTTTAATTCAAATAGATAATTCATTTCTTCATCACGAGTAACTTTCATAGGTAGAATCGGAATAGATAAATCAGCCTTGAATCGAAATCTCAGTTCCATATCGTAGTGAGAGATATCGACATTCAACTTGTTTTGTAAATCATTGTACATTCCCGCATATGTTGTACTCTTCGTTATGGAAATGGAATACCACCATGTTTATCACTTGTCAATCTTCATACCCATTGATCTTTCTCATCCAATTCGAAGTCACCAAAGAAACAAACTGGTATTACAATCATATCTACAAGACGAAACATAATTTTTTTAAGAAAATACATAGTCATTCGACTCGACTGGGGCAACATAAATTTAAAAAAAAAAGATAGAACAGCTTGAAAATAGTCGGCTGTTCCGACTGTTAAATGTAAAAAAAATTCTGGCTATTTTTATCGATTAAAACGTATAAAAATTTAGTGAAAACAAAATAAAACATACGTAAATATACTTACCGATTCAAAGTGATTGATATTAAAAAATATTTCCTTCTTCACCATTCAATAAATTTCAGAGATTTTGAGATTGAAGCGGATTAAAGTTGGAGTTTTTATCTGTGTTGGAATAGACAGATAAGAAAAATTAAGTGATTTTAAAATTTTAAATGGGAAGTGTTTGATTTTCAATTGTTAACTGAAAGGGTAATATTGTCTTTTAAACAAAATAATATTTTATAATTGTATAATCTATTTAAGACATTTTTCTCGTTTAACATCTAAAAGAACCTCTTAACTACTTTTTCTTTACTTGTAGTACTACTGAATTTACTTTCATTGGTCCAATCGAGTAGCGACACAAACCAAGTGTACTCGCCGTCAGTGGCAGACCCAGCACCCGGCGAGCCCCGACGGCCGCACGTGCAGGATCCGCCGGAACAACTTTTTTTTTTTTTTTTTTACATTGAATAAACATTTCAAAATATATATCCTGTAAGTTCCTTTAGTTTCATAAGTTTCTTGTAGCTCAGCTGGCTAGGACTAATATATTCACATGAGAGGTCCAAGTTTCGAATCCCTTTTCAACATTTTTCATTATGAAATATTTTAAATTATACAATCTTTGCCAATATTAAATGGAATAAGGGAGGGGATTCGAACCCCTGACCTCAGGGTAAGATATGGAATGCTTGACCATTGCGCCACTCACAGAAGCTGTTATTAAATTTACCAAACTAATATATGTTATATTTTAGATGTTTTAATACAATAGTAAAAATTCAAACCCTACTCTTCCTTTAAATTATACAAAACTTGGCTACAATATCATTTGGTAAATATTGTTAATTTTTACAACAAAATTATATATGTTGAGTTTGAACAAAATAATTGTTATATTTAAATTTCAAACCTTTTTTAATTTTCATTTTTTTTCAAATTACATTTTTTTCTTCTTTCAACCGCACATTTTTCAATAAAATAATATTACATACAAATTCAAAAAAAAATCCTTATTTTTAACCACACATTAATCATCAAATCACTATTTTAAAATGCATTTTTTGCCACAAAAAAAATGGTATCAAACAGGGCGCTTAATATTTTATTGTTGTCGACGATCCACGGTCGCCCAAGCCGACTTAAAATCCTGGGTCAGCCGCTGCTCGCCGTGCGGCGACACCACGGTGCAGAGGTCGGACGGGTTCACATTCGGGATTGCATTCGCGGCGAAAACTGCTTTCTACTTCAATAACACCGCCGAGTTGTCTCCGTCGACCACGGCTAACTCCCAGGTTGCCGTCTTCCGCCCCAAAGTCGATGAGATCTCTCTCCTCGATGTCAACACCTCTAACTTCCAATCGGACTGCGTCTAGAGCTCGATGTAGTTGGATTTTATTAATTCGCATATTTCTATTAAATTTGTTGATATGGGTTTAGTTTTTATGCTTTTGGATTTCTACAGTTTTGGGTTTTGCTTCTCTAGGCGTTTTATAATTTTTAAAAATCTAATTCATTTTGTTTGGCTGCCTTTAAGACGGGGGAATGGGAGTAGAAGAGAAAATGTTTTATTGGTAAAGGTGCATTTGATACGTATTGGGAAAGTTCGGAAGAACGAGAAGTTGTAACAAGGTACGACGCTGAAGCAGAGTCTGACTTGACTTGATCTTATCATCTTCTTCCTATAGAAGAGTAAAAAATGGGTTTTTATTATAATCTAAAGTGACTAGACCTTTTATTATTATTATTTTATTTATTTAGCCCATATTTGATGCACATTAAAATGGAAAGAATGCATTTTTTTATGATGTGATGGTGAATATGTGGTTGAAAAAAAAGGAAAAGTTATTGATGTGATGGAAAATATTATTTTATTAAAGAATGTATGGTTGAAAATGAGTAGAAGAATGTGAATGAAAATTATAACGTGGCTCAAACATGGCCTTATTTTTATTTTATTTTATTTTGAGTTTCCCTTATTATAGACAGCCGAACCTCCGTTTCTAATTTTTCTCAGACTGGAAGTTTGTATTATACATCTTGAAGTGGCTTATGAAACTCAGGGAACTTGGGTAATGCTCTAGAGGATGCAAAGTGAGAGCCCATTGGGAGATGTTTATGATAAAAACCTCGCATATTTGGTGTCTTGGAATGAACTAGAGTTCAGCCTTCTGCATGGATACTACATATAGCCTATAGCTTCCATATGAACATATTCTGATGCAGGATTTTGTGAAGTTTAATGAAAAATTTATTTGGCTCGTCTACTTCTTAGAGGATTGATTAACTTTTGCATTTTAAGGAGCACAGACATGCCCTAGATGGATTGTTGACATGGCGGTGATGTGGCTTGGTTGTTGCTGGTTGAGAAACAGGACGATGGTGGTGGTGGTGACCAAGGTGCATAGTTGGCAGTCTTTTAGTCGAAATATAAACTGCAGCCATTTCGATTAATATAGACTCATTTTTTATATGTAACTAGACCATCTTCATCTTTATGCAGGTTCCTGAATTTAAAAAGGGAAGACTGCAGAACTTGCACTGGAAAAGAGATGGCTGCAGTTCATGTTCGGGCATATCTAACTCCGTTTGCCTCAACAATCAAGATTGTGCCATCAGAACTAATAACTGTAAAAACCGAGGGGGTTTTGTAGATTGTAGCCTTGGAATACAACTTGCATTTTCTGAAACGGATGAGCATCTTGTGGTGTTCAATTCTTGGTATGAATTGGTACACTATGAAATGACCTATAAGCTTTATATATCCTTCAGTGATTGAAATTCATTCAACTGTGTAGCATATATAAAACTTTATCCAAAACTATTACCAACTCAATAGAAGCAATTCAAATCAATTAACGTAAGTCCAAGAATAATTTAGATAAAAGGTTGCATCAAGCTGTTTAGCAGATGTCATGACTTTCATCTGTACTCAAAATGAGAAGCTTTACATAAAAACTTTCACCGACTCCAGTGCACAAGCACTACACGGTGCAACACCCCCTACTCTGTATCAAACTGATCGAGCTTGACAGCCATAGAAGGGAAGTACATCAAAACGGGGTTGACAAGTATCACTTAGATTAGACAATCAAAATGCAAAAAGCAAATCGGCGAAATAACAGTGACATGAATGGCCCGTGCGTTCCAGCTTCGCAATTACAGTAAATAATGATATATCAAACCGGTGATATGGAAGCTTTGTACGAACCGCCACAGTACTTCAATCCCTTCAAAAAGGCAGAACCTATTTGAGATGAAAGAGTGGCGTTTGGAATACCAAAAGAATTGTCACTTTCTTGCGATAGTTTGCCTGCAGCTTGCTGATTGGGTTGTTCTCTGGCAATGCCCAGACCGACGTTCAAACCAATTGATGAGGATTCTGTTATAAAGCTGCAAATCACTCAAATAGACACATAAGAAACTAGTCGAGTAAATTTTAAGTAGCAAAAAAATAGTGCAGGTCCATGTTAGATCTGAAGGATAATCTTTCACAAGACCGAAAAGGAGAAACTTATCTCATCCGGCCATTGTATTGCCAAACTATGAACCAAATTAAAGCAGCTGTCTGATATCAGTTTAGAAAATAAAAGTTCAGGGTGTGTTTGGGGAAAGCTCTTAAAATGAAAAAGTTCATTCAGCAGATCAGCTTCAAGGGAATGAATTTCTGAAATGGACTTTCCAGAAAACACAGAATGTTTGCAAACCCTCTTTAAAGGTACTTCAAGAACTCTCAAGGAGAAAATCAGAGTCGGCTTACACTTAACAGGACTAGCTGAACTTGCAAAATTTAATTCCAGAAGTGACTGGTTATTTGCCTAATTGATTGTGTTAACCTTTCTATTTCTATTTCTTGAGTAATCAAAAACTTTTGAGATTTGGATAAGGAAAGAAGAAGATGGGCTGGAGAAGACTAAATGATTCTGCAGAAACCACATGATTCCACAAAATGCAGCAATCTATGTGGTCAACACAACTCAAGTTTCAGCAATGATGAAGAAAATGCAACAAGTCTTAGCCCTTGTTTGCCTCGTTTCTAATCTGTTTGTAATAGGCCAAATCACTTTTTATCCACATTTTGTGGGACCTACAAGTACTAACCACTTATCCATCACTCATTTCTATTTATTGTGTTGTACACCAATTATAAACAACTCTCAAACATGCTTTAGTTAGCAGAGCTCAAAAGTCAGCTACAATGAGAATTTAGCATACCTGGCTTCAAAGTCAGTCCCATTAGACTGCATAGCATCGCATACGCCGGAAATTACCCATGGGGGAAGATAGACATCCTTAATTTCAACACTGTAACAGATACCCGCAGATGAATCTCGATTAGGTTCACCATCAATACTAGTCCCCTTTAGCTGGGATGAAATATGATCAGCTCTCCTCACCTCTTTGCATCTAACCTGCATAATCAAGTGACCCAAAATTAATGATCTCAAGTAAATCTTGCAAAACCAATTGTCCCTGAGCAGCTTGTTGAAAGGCTGATGTAGTAAGGAATCAATATTTTCATTTATGTGATTCACTTCAAAAGTACATCCCTAACAAGTTCTTTATATTACAAAACCAAAAAAACAGAGGTGGAATTTTCACATTTTAACATAGAACTGAATGGAATGGGTTGCATATGAAAACACGTTTCTAAAATGTAAGATGTTGATCACAGGGAATATTGCCATTTTTGTATAAGGTTGATTTTCTGTAACCTTTTTGCACATTTTAGCCTCCTCTGGAAAATTTATAAATGGTTTATAAAGAGGAATAGTGGTGGATTTCATGAAATCTGTGGATTATTAGTAATTATAAATATGTGGTTGACTTTGAATGAATTTCAAAACCATTTACAAGTTTGTATCCAAAAAGAAACTTACTCACAAAAATTGAAGGTAGGAAAAGCCACAGGAAAAAGAAATTGATTAGTCAATAATTTATCCTGCCAAATTGCAGAGTTTAACCTATTACTTCATAAATTTGTAATATGCTTGGGGTCTATGGATCCCTGGAAACATTTTATATACTTTAAACACTTTTGAGAGAACTGTTCGTTCAATTGGATTGACACCGACAACTACATAACGCAACAAGAACAAGCTAAACCTTATTCTGAATAAATTTTGGACCAACTACATTAATTTATTCCATTTGATCCAGCACTCGAATGTATTGAAAGGTCTAATGAAATTGCATGTCTAACAAACACATCGAACTATGTTAGTTTTGTTCTCTCTCTTTGACTTTCTGTTGGGATCATATTACTCTTGCAACAATGAGCTTGTTTAGGTCTACACAGGACATATCCTAACCATTTAACCCATCGTTGCTTTAATTTATCCTCTAGTTGTTGGGTTCATGTCCTTGTTTCTTATTTTATCCATTTAGCATCGTCAAACATGTATCTCAACATCCTCATTTAAGCTAACTTTATCATGAGGACCTTTTGCCTTTTAACAGCCCAGCAATCTTATTCCATGGAGTATAGTTGGTCTTCTAACAATGTGCAGAACTTCTTGTACCACTATTCTATTTCGTCTAACTGGCTCTAATTATTTGTATTAGTCCTTATAAATAATTGAATCTAAGGGCCCGTAACACCCGTTTGATGTAAATTTTTTGTGAAAAGTGATTTTATTGGGAGAATGTGGGGTTAAAAAGTGGAAAAGTTATGAATCCAAGTGAAAATTATTTTGCCCTTGTTTGATTTTTATTTTTCACAAAATACTTTTTTCTCTTTCCAACCACATATTATTCAATAAAATAATATTAGACGCAAACCCAAAACTTTTACTTATTTTTTAACCACAAATTCTTCAACAATCTACTATTCCAAAATGTATTCTTAACCTTTTAATGGGGCTCAAATAGGTTCTTTATTAGGAGAACGGAGAATGTATGATTATATATGTTTTAAAGAATGAAGAATGGTGTGTATATATATATATGTACGTGTACCAAACCAGGTCTAAGAAACTAAATCAATTACTCTTTCAAACAATGCAGTCCTCAATTATGATTCCAATATCGTCTCTATTCTCAACCATACTATGACTAAAAGGATATTCTATACATTGTCTTACTTCTACTACAACCCTAATATCATCAAACAATCACACAATAGTAACGTAAAATGTAAACTGCAAACTGCACATTGCCATTTGGTGATACAAATTAAAATGGTGTCATGCTGCAAGGTACATAAGAAAGAAACAGAAAAGAAGGAAAATTTGAAATCATTACTTTACCAACACCACATACTAACTGGACTCACCTCTGGAGCAGATAGAGAGGCATTCTGAAAAGGCACTGGTGAATACAACACAGGAACATCCACACCAGTCAAAGAGGCCAAAAAGGATCTGGAAACAAACCAAAGAAGAAAACTGAGCTAACGACAACATCACATAAAACAATATATACAAACTTCAACCACTTTTCCCCTTTGACTGAGAAAGTAAAAGGATAAACTTATTTTATCAGACACTTACCTATAATTTAGTAGAAAATCATACAATCCATGTACACTCTTATTCCCAGTAAACATCAACAAAGATTCTGGGCTGTTATCAACACCAGCCAGGGTCTCCAGGGGTCGAGCCTGCATCACTCAGTTGAGCGTTGAGCAGAAGTTAATGGAAACTCACAAAGGACTCATTAAGTAACCAAAAGGGGAGCATCAGACAATAACTTCATATCATTTGATTACCAAGCGATCATTACAAATTTGTCTAACTCACGTACTCTAATAGATAGTAAATAAGAAATGATGTGGACACATTCCAAACCTCTCCAAGATTGTATTTTTCGATTTCTGAGAGTTCAACCAAGTCTTCAGCAATAATTTCCTCCACTTTAGATTTGCAAAGCGGCATAGAAAAAGAAACATCCTGCAATAAAATTTAAAATTCAACAGAACAAAATTTAAGTTGTAGATCAACAAGCCAAATATTTTGTAGAAATAAAAGCTTCAAAATTGCTGAAAACGCAAAATCATATAGCTAGCTGGTGTAAAGTACTTATTATTCAATGTCGAACTTAGTTTCTAGTCATTCAAATTAGTCCTTTTCCAGAAAACAATTCTTACCTGTTCTTTTAGCAGTGACCTTAAATATCTTGTTGAGTGAGATACGTAGGCACAGCAGGAGCGTTTGGTATCCTCTTGACCATTACACCCAGTGAACATGACTACAAACTGTGCAGTGCAGACTGTTTCAAAAATTAGCAAATAACTTCTTTATAGTTGTAATAAGAATTGGAAAAAATGATAGGATTATGTACATCTGATACAACTTAGAGCAGAAAGATCACCAGCCTCAAAACATAATATGTCATGGACATTGCTTTCTAATATATATAAAAATTATAAATGAGAGCTTCTAATTTGTTCAGCTCTAAATGCATTGTTTTGTGAATACGAGCTTCCTTAGGTCCACACTGGACATGCCCAACCATTTAACTTGCCCTCCCCTTAACTACAAGTTAATAAAGAACATTTGAAGCTGGTTTATCCTCGCAACAAGCTACAATATTATTCACCTTACTGATTACTTCACTTACGATTGAAATTTCCCTATCAAAGAAAACTGAAGCCCATCTCTATGTTCACCCAGGAACTCGTAGTGCATGGACTTTCATCGGGGATCATGTAAAACAGATTTGAGGCGCCAATGGTTCAAATGGAAAGGTGTATTAAGAGAGTTCTTCAGAAGTCGTCAAATGAAATTAGAAATCATTGGAGTAAAAGAAAGCTTGGTAGAAGCTCTGCCAAACTAAGAATAGACAGAAGTGTCTCGCAACTTCCCCTAAAGAGATGGGACGCTACGCTAGGCTATGATTAACATCCACGGGTAAAATCTATGAAGAAGGAAAACTGTCCATTCTAGAATTTGGCCATCGATTGTCCATGAAGAAAATGAAATCAAATAGAACGATATTTCCAATTCCAAATACCTGGAAGAAATGTACTTGGGAGAAACATCAACAAATATTACCAGTCCAAGAGTCCCAAGTCAATTGTTGTAACACTAACAATAAGAATTCAAGTTGCATAAAACATTTACCCAGTAAATAAGGGCTACGAGAACCATATTTTGGCAGAGAGATAACCAAGCTTTTGTTTTACAGATTTATTACAAATATATTGCAAAAGTATAAGGTCATTACCATAAAAGATGTAACACATCTTCTTCCGAAGCATGTAGTAAAGACTCCGAAATGAATCCTCCCACGCTTGTTGACGTTTACTCAAGAAATTCCCTTGCCCTTAATATGTAGACTTATTAATAATGAACGAGAGAATAAGAAAGGAGAAGAAAAGTTAAAAAGATTCTAGTACATTGATCTCAACTGCAATACCTCCTGCCCCAGATATGGTCAATGCTGATATAGCTGAATTTGGTAGAGTAGATTGTGGGTGCACCCACGAATGTAAAGTCCCTAGATGTTTTACTTGACCGGTGGAATTAGGCTCTGAAGAGCATGGCATACTATGCCCTGAAGAACAGCCAATATACATAAACGGAGCCATACCACCAAAGCTCTCACGGCTGACTAACCTATGGAACCTATAGAAGCACAAAGAATATATTAGATGAGCATGACTTAATGAGCTTGCATTTAATGGAACAGATAACTATGAGTATTTCAGTAAATAAAAATAAAAGCAGTGCAATTAATGTATTTTCATGGATTATATGCAAGAGAAAAGAGTGGTGCATAGATTGGGAATTATAGAGAAATAAGTATGACAATGCAGTCGTCACAAGATTTAGTTCCAGTTAGTAACAAGAGATTTCAGAAAATATATGTGCTGTATGGCATGAGATTTTGTACAATGGTAAAAGAAATTGATGCTTTGCTCTTGAAACAAGTTAGATTACAGGAAATTTTCTGAAGTCAATTATATAGTCAAAAATGGCAAGAAAGAAATATTGATTACACATAGAAGAAAGAATTGTCTATTCATTGATGAAATCATGAACTTGAGTCTGATAGATCTTTTAAAGAACTAGTGTAGTGTCTCTGACCATAACCAAAAAGCAGAAAAGGTTAACAAGATATATAGATTGGAGTCAGGATGTTTATCGTACTTATTGATTCCACATCATGAGTTACCAAACATTCATCGATCTTTCATGGTCTCTTAGATCTATCAAAGAATTGATGATGGTTCCTTCACCGCAACAAATAAAAGCAGCAAAAGGATTGCAAGATATAGAGATGATTAAAGTATGCATGTACAAAATCTAATTGAGACTAAAAATATTGAGCAAAGTTTTCAACTACTGGACCTAACTTAATGAGAGCATCATGGAGCATGCAGGGAAGAAACAAAAGCTGGCAAGTCAACATCCGTACAATGCTTACTGCATTTCCTCAAATAAAACTAGTCATGCATAATTTATGTCAGTAAGAATATGCATTAAAACAATAGCTCATCAAACACGTGGACTATAAAATGTATTCCAGATTGGTACACGGACAATGAAGCACCATAATAAATAAGTTCAAACACTGTATGGACAAAGCTAACATTAGAAAAATCAAGAAGTACAGTGAGCCCACCAATTCACTGAAGATGAAGACAAAACCCGTATGGTAGTTTTCAAGGTCAAATCAAGCGGAGTCTTCTTGCCAGGAACATGAAATTCTGAAGAAGAGCTTTGTGGCATAATACCTCCAGTTATATCGGTAAACTCATTGAGTGGAACCGAAGCAGTAAGAGATTCGCATGAAACCAGTCCTTTTAAAGCTTTATCCTACAGATAAAGAAGAGTTTTTTACATTTTAAACCTAAATCTACACCATAGTTTGAAAGACTACAATGGCAAAAAAAATACCATGTCAACTAATGTTTGGCCATTTAAATTTTCACCACCCTGCGACAACTGTGTGACACTCCGGAAGGTACTATTACTACATTTTCCAGTCATGTCAGTTGGATTTGTGCAGTATTTGTCACCTCTTGAAGCAAAAGTATCGTTCGCGCTTCAAGGATATGAAAGAAATGATATAATTCAATCAGCAGCATGAATATACAGTAAAATATGAATAGAAATTCTCCGTATACACTCTACCACAAATTTGGCTGTTGTGGCTTGACATCCATATTCATAATGACAGGGGGATTCTTCAGGCTACCAATATGCTCAATTGGGACATTTTCCTGCAAGTGGCTCATCACATAACACATATACTAAGAAATGCTAAAGATAGAACTTTTTAGTCCTATTTTGATACACAGTTCAGTAAATGAAACTGTATGATAATGTAGTAAATAGCCGCTAATTAGACCTAAAAGAAAACTCAGCCAACCTTAACATTTTCCTTTTTGGAAAGCATCCGAATTCTTATATTGTTTTTTCGGACAGGAAATAATTCATCCACACGTGTATCAATGTATCGTGGTGCTTTTGATGAATCAGATTTTTTAGGTCCAGAAGCTGCTCCATCACTGTTCCTACAGTAAACCAGCAATTTCTCAGTCAGCATAATCCAGAGAATATGCAAGAAAAAAATTACACGACAAATTCACCTCGTATGATCAGTTACGGGAGCTGGAGATCCATCTACAAGCACCATTAAATTCTTCCGCTTCAGTAGTTCTCCCTATCATTTGAACATACTAAGTAAGGATCTCCACATCTGTATTACATAGTTACTACATATGGAAATGAGTTTGTACCTTTTTTCTTTTCAGCAAATGGTATTTCAAAATACTTCATCATTTCACTCCACACAATTGCACAAGAGAATATAAACTATAGATCGAATGGACTATGACTTCTATGATCCTTTTTTTATTATTATTATTGTAGCTCCAATTCATAAGTTGGACTTGGAGGATAGAATCATGTAAAATCAGACAACATGTAAGACGCGAACAATATAAGCCAAACAAGAAAAACAATGCCTGAACATTGCAGCGGTTAACTTTTCATTTGAGTCTTTCTCTATGCTATTTAATACATAATCGAAGAACAGTGTCATGATATCTTCACTTAGCGCATATCTTCAATCAAATAAAATAACAGGCCATGCCACCACCAGTATTTAACCAAAATCAAAATTCTATAAGCTTCAGCACAATAGAAATAGCACAGAAGTACACGTTTCAAGAACAGGGTTAGGAAATTACCCTCAACTCCGAGGGTGTTTTTCGCTTCAAAGTAGTGGTAGCGCCAACCTTTGAGCTGCCAACCCCACCACCGCCACCCCCAAAATGAAGAGCATTGGATGAGTATAATTGACCCGCAGCAGCAACTTTAGTCATTTTCACTAAATTCAACCACTCTACATAGCAAACATGAATTTCAAAACGTACACGACAAAAGAGAGACACGTAAACCAGTAGAAAAAGGGAAAAAAAATTTGCATCCATAGCATCGGGAAAAATCAACACAACAGTATCAACCAAGTGTAATTCAATCAAAAAAAAATTAGGGATTTTGATTAGACCTCAATTGTATGCGATTTATATTGATTTGCACTGATTTGAGTGTATCATTTGGGCATATCTAAGGGAGTGCTTCTGATTTTCCCTTTTGGGGGATTTTTTGGGGTTGGAAGAGCTAAGAGCGGGATTTTGAGACTGCGGTTCAATTAAAAAAGGGAAAATGGCATTTGGGTTTGGTTTTGAATACTTTTACTTCCCTCCGCTCCACTGTGCCTAACGCCGTTAGTTTCAGACGTCAATCCCATTTTCATCTCGGGTTGGGCTTGTGGTCCGAGGGCTTCAGATCTAAATGGATTTAGCCCCTGCAAGAAGTAGTTCAACGTAGTACCTGTTACATTTTGACATCTCGGGTTGAACATTGATCTTGTTGAATAAGATCAAGAATGTTTCATCCTGAAAATATTGAAATTTAGGATATTTTGATATTCGTTTAGCTTTGTTTTTTATGGAAAATTTCCATTTAATGGATATAATTTGTTTCCATTGCTAAAAAAAAAAAATTGCCAAGAAAAGTTTTTCCCACCCAACCCATGGGAAAAGTTTTTCCTCAAAAATCAAGAAAATGTGGAAAATCAATTCCATGGAAAATTTAGTCAATCAAACGTGCAAAAAAGTGGAATTAGAATTTAATTTTCATCTTTCATGGAAAAGAAAGCCAAATCAAACGGAGCCTAAGTGTTACCAAAAGCAAGCCGGAGACTGGTGAAGATTAATTGGAGTATTTGAGAGCATAAAGCCATCCGATACTGATTTGGGATCAAAGGCCCCGAAGGATTTGAAAATTCAAGGTATTTGGTATGCCCAACTTGATTCATAGTTTGGTTGAAATTTTGCTGTAATTCAAAAAGTTTTGTAAAGCCAAGACCACACACAAAATAAAGAATCGAAAAATAAGAACAATCGAATCAATTGAAAGTAAACTGTAGAAAATTAAAATGAACACCAAAATATTATTTCGTCTTAGCCCCGAAAGTTCGGTGTCCACTTCTAACACATACATCCCTCGTTGAGTAAAAAAAAAAAAAGATTATGCCCAGTTGAACTAAAACAACCCAAAATGACAACGAAAATTACAAATGTTCAGAGAAATGAAACAACGGACTTATCTCTCAAAATACAGTAATAGATCTACAAAGATTCATCAAGAATCTCCAAATAACCCTTCGAACAACACCAGAAAATCACAATAGAGAAATCACACGGATCCTCACAACATTCACTCAGAATATTATACAACGAAAGTTACTCTATCACCAACAACAATATCTAAACAAAGGCAGAGAGCCCTAACGTATTCCTCTCTTTTCTTCACCCCAAAAGTCTCCATAAGCCAAAAATGAATAGTGTAAAACTCAAAAGCCATCAAGTCCAAGTAAATAATTCGATCTCCATCCAACGGCAGAAATAAAACACGTGTCAAGGATCATACTGTAGTTTTCAAATAATAGAAGCGTGTATGACAAACGCATTTTTCCTACAAAATGTTGGGAGCAACAAATAAGAGAGAACCAGTATTCGATTCCAACAAGTTTATTGAATGTGGATTTTCAAACGATGTGCAATTAAGAAGTACGGAAAAAAATTTAGATTTATGTGTTTAAAATATTTTGTCGTGTGAATATGTGCTTAGAAATGAGTATGTAGGAAAAAAGTTTTATAAAAATGGGATACAAACATGGGCTTAATTTTAAAAAAAAAATTCCTCACGTTTGCTCTTATTTATGGTTAATTCATTCAAACTTTTAATTAGAATTTTGAATTGTGATAGATTCGAATCACTGACGATGAAATAATTCAATTGGTACAAAAAAATAAATATTAGGGTGTGTTTGAGCCACATTATTTTGGAAAAATGCATTCTGAAATAGTAGATTGATGGAGAATGTGTGATTGAAAAGGAAGAAAAAGTTATTGATGTGATGGAAAATATTATTTTATTGAAAAATGTGTGGTTGAAAATGAGTAGAAAAATGAAAATGAAAATTTTAATGTGTACCAAATAGATGCTTAATAACCAAGATTTGAAAATATTTAGTAAGAGAATTGGAATGTTGTAAAACTATTCAAACTTGCATAGGTTTTTTATAATTTCAAAACCATTTGACATAAAGTCTTTATTTGTTCCCCATTATTTTCAAGATAAATTTTTCTATATCTTATTTTCAACACACATTTTTCAATAAAATAATATTATACGTAAGTTCAAAAATTTTCTCTATTTTTTAACCACACATTCTCCATCAAATCACTATTTCAAAATACATTTTTACTAAAAATGGGGGCTCAAACAAGCTCAAAATAAGAAAACTAGGTCTTTTCCAATCTCTCATTTTCAATGTGATTTTAATCCTTGTTAGAGCCCCATTTTACAAAAACTCATTTTCAACCACATATTTCAATAAAATAATTTTATACGTAAATCGAAAACTTTTACATCATTTTTTAATAACATATTTTATAAAAATATATATATATTATTCCAAAATACATTTTTTCCTGAAATGGGGCTCAAACAAGGGTTTAAAATGATTATTTTAAAAATAATCGTAGAGAATATTCGATGCAACAATATTAGTTGTTTTACATGCAACGAGCAAAATGAAAATGGAAATAAGAGCATCTTCAATGGAGATGTCGACCGCACTAATCGTAAGCAACCTGTGCAAGAAACATGTTCTAATGAAGATAAAATTACAAAAAATTAAGTGGAAACTGTCTAGCACATGGGTGAATAATGTGCTAGACGTTCTCCGCATTTTTCATTGTCATGTAAGCATTTTGAGGTGATATTGCACACCTTTTGATGCAATCTTTAGTCCCATTGGAGATACTCTCAAATACCAATCTTATTTGGTTTAAGCCTAATAACAAATTCTATACTTTTCAATAGAAACGGCTTTCTCAAGGTTTAGATTGTTTGAATAATAATGATAATTTGTGTGACAAACATGAAAATATGTCAATTAAAAGATGAAATCTCGATTTTCACACTTCTTTATTCTTGAACTACATCATTTTCACAACGAAGTTTCTTTTCCTCCGCATATTACCTATTGGAATCCAAGCAGACGATCACTACCTTTCGGTATACTAGCTCGCAGTTCCAAAATGCAATAAGTGTAATAGAATTGGGATTAATTAATAATTTTAAAGCTTTCCATATTGATGTTGCACCTTATGTCCAAAATAATATCGAGGAAATGAAGTATGAATCGGATATAAACACTGACACTAGGAAAATCCTCACTATATGCATGATTGAGACACGTAAAAAGTTGTACGGTGAATAATCTATTCAAGGCAACCTAACTAAAGAAGAAATTCGAGACATCAAAGCTAATATGATTGTAATCTCGTTACACTTATCTTAGGTCATTAAAGTGACATTTGAAAGTAATTTTATGCGCTTATTGATTATTTTAGAAGAAAATCTGGCATTAAACAAGAATTGACGAGAGTATTAAACAAGAATTGATGAAACAAACGACAATTGATAAGAAAAATGATTAAAGTTGGACATATTCTAAAAGTTGAGGACCAAGGAGTCACATTTGAAAGTTAAAAAAACTCGTATGCAATTTTGAATGACTCAATGTGAACAAGTAGCAAAACATGCACCAAATTGCACGAGATAAATATATTTCCAACAATTTTGGGATATCCTTGTTCGACTGAATTTTTGGTTCCCCGTCATCTCATGACATGATTATAGGCTTAAAATTAGGTATATAAATAATATATTTCATTCAAATAACGAGGGAGGCTGGAAGTTGAAGGGACGCGTTCTTGAGATAAACTGCGTAGATTCATTCATAAATTCTCAATAATTGTGACCCTACAATTGAGATTTCAAGGTTGGAATTCATCAATTGGCCGGAAGATTTGCAATCATCCAAGAGAATTTAAATATCCATTGTTCGGATTTTGGGGTCTAAAAATAACAATTGCTTGAATTATTTTCTTCCTTATTGTATTGATCTCGGTAATGCATTTCATCTTTTGTCTAATTTGGTGGAGATTAAAATCAAATTTTTAGTAGATTTTGATAAATAAATAAAAAGGATTAAATGTGTTATTAAAAAATTTTAAATCTATAAAATATGTTGTTAAAATTAATTATTGACTTTTATTTTGATTAAAATCTAAGTTTTAATTCATACTAAACACGGGCTTTATTGTTTAATTCTGCAATTATGAGCGGCTAACTAATTAGTTTGTTATGATGAATAATGTAACTTAAGTTTAACATTTATTTAACTCAAAATATCCCATGCATCTATGATCGTGTGTTAATTGCTTATTACATGTTTAACTCAAGATATCTCGTGCATCTATGATCGTGTGTTAATTACTTATTACGTGTTTAAATGATATTCAATTTGCTTGTACACCAATAGCTTATTATACGGACAATATTGAGATCGATTTATTTAGCTCATACAATAAGTGACATATATTTTGATATAAGATCGAGGCCTTTATAGTCTATGAATCTCGACTGAATTCATGCGAATTAGTGTGATTATGTGTATGAATTTAATAGATATATAATAAATTCAAGCACGTGAATATGGCTTGTTTTACTCAAAATAGACTATTATTAATTAAGGGGTATTTGATGCACATTATAGAGAATAAGATGCATTTTATGATGTGATGTGATGAAAAATATACGGTTAAAAAATAAGGAAAAAATTTGAATTTGCGTGTAATATTATTTTATTGAAGAGAGTGTGGTTGAAAATAAGTTTTGATATAATGAATTCTTGTCCGAATGTGTATCAAACATGGGCTAAAATTAGTTCGATTTTAACACGTGAAATTTGGCAGAATGATGTTGAAATGAATTAATATTATTTGATATAGGTGAATTTGGAATTTCTAGCTACTTAACTCCATACAACTTAGTATATTTAGTTATAACATAAACTCTTAATCGGTTAATTGGCTATCGTATTAATTTATATTGAAGCTAATTTATGATAAGAGTAGATAGTAGATAATTAGTCTCCATGAAATAACATTCAAACTTAAACGTTTACTTTATTACTTGTCACAATTCATATATTTGCGGAATCACTATATGTCATTAGTTGCCAAGTTCGAATGAGATTTCAATTTAACTAACTAATCAATATGGTAGGTGTTACAGATAAAAATCGCAAAACCCGATCATCTTATTCCCGAGCATATATCTAGTCATTCACATTTACCTCAGCGACATTATCCCCGAGCACTACATTGCCCCATTCGATAATTTGCAATACGGAAGTTCTTGAGCCTTACTGACCTTGCAATATTTACTTAGCCTACTTCCTATCCCCGATTACTTGACTTAGAGTGATCAAAGAGATTATTGGATTTTTATCCCGAGGTGCATGCCCTGAAATCATATATCAAGCATTCATGACTTTTTTATAACTACAATCCCTAGGGTTTATCCTCGGGTTGTTTTGATCCTTCCTATGATATAGTCTCATCGGGCTCCATTCTTGGCCAATTTCAGGTACTTATAGTCGAGGGATAAGATGAGTTTAGACCCTTCTATAGCGAACAATACGTAAGTTAACGGTTTGGACATAGATGCCATATTGTTACTACTAAAAAACAAAAAAGTAATGAATATGTCAAATATGGTTAAATAAATTAAATACATATTGAAAAACAAAAAATAAGGCAATGAATGTGTCAAATGTACATAGATAACTAAATATTTGACAAAATAATTAACAATATTATTGCTCAAATGATTTAAATGATTAATAAATTAAATACATATTGAAAAATAAAAAAATATAGTATTATTGAAATAATTAAATGCATGTTTAAAAATTAAAACTAGATATTATTAAAATAATTGAATTAAGGTAATGACATAATTGTCTAAAAAACGATTCTTACTTGATATGATATTTAATATATCATAGATGTATGGTTAAAAGAGAAGTAAATTTTTTGCTTTACGTGTAATTATTTTATTGAAAAATGTGTGGTTAAAACGAGGGGAGAGAAAAATGTATTAAGCCATGTTTGAAAACTTTAAAATCATCATTTTAATGCGTTTTAATTTCTCAAACAATATTATATTAATTTAAAATTGTAAAGACTTTTGACAAGTAGACAATTCTTTTGATTTACAACCACCCGTCGAAATTGAAATCTTATTTCTACCCTAAATAAAATACTTTCAATTTATCAAACAATCAACCGTAATTGCTTGATAGTAACAAATGCTTTGGGGGTACTTTTTGAACAAAAATAAAATAAATATAAAATATGGGTAATTATATTACCACTACAATATTTACTTGATACACCACATTATGTCTACACCACAATTAAAACATGTTTTTAAAAATTTACAATTATAAACCTAATTGACCTTTATGAACCCCATTTTTAGTGTAAAATGTACGTTGGAATAATGAACTGATGAAGAATGTGTGGTTAAAAATGAAGGAAAATTTTTGAGTTGTGTGTAATATTATTTTTATTAAAAAATGTATGGTTGAGAAAAAAAGAGATAAATGTATTTTGAAAAAAATGAGAATTAAACAAGCAAAAAAATAAAACCCACCATGTGTTAATGCAACGACAATTATACCCTGCTAACACTATCATCTTCACCATCAATCTTTGCTAGGATACTGTCCAACAAAACTACGCAATATAATTTGCATCCAAAATCATTACAATACAGTTAAAATTCCATTAATTTTCAAATTTAATTTGCACAAGATTTCCCAATTTCACAACTACCCACTCACAACAAAGATTAGGATTAGGATTTGAAATTTCCTTCTGAATGTCAAAGATTGAAAGGTAAAAGATGAATTGAAAGGAGGTAGATTTTCAACCGAACCAAATTTATCATTCACAAAGGAGAGATTCTATAATCCAATACATCTTTCAAAAGATCGAAACTTGAATGGGATTTATGCATGGCAACGTTTGTTCATGCATGGAAATTATATACATTTCATGGCAATCATTTCTTGAATTATAAAATTTAGTTTCTGGGACAAATTGAGCCCCAATGTGAAACAAAGAAGATGTTTTTGGAGCGACTTTGCACTATTGCACGCATAATTAGGTTTTTCGCTTCACCATTTGTGGTTTTCACCATGGCGTTCATAAAATGTGTAAGGATTTTTATTAAAGTGCGTTCATAAATATAAATATATAGGTGTAAATTTGGGGTTATTTATGTCACTATATACGTGACCACTTTAATAAATAAGAAAAATATTTAAAAATGTAGCGCAATTAACAAAATTCGTGAATACAATCACCTATAAAATATTCCATAATGGAGCTGAAATGACAGCATTGATCGAGTAAAATGACATTAAATTAAAATTCATTTTTTTTCACTTTTCTTATCTACCACATATCCTTTAATACTACAGATAAATCTGGAAAAATTTCTTTATTTTTCTATAATACATTTTTAAAAATGTGAAATAGCATGGTCATAATTTGAAAGTTCAGTGAGCAAGGATTTTTTCATTTTAGCTTGCAGTTACGACATGCTTTTTCGAAAATTTCTTTAGCTGTATAATCTCTCTCTCTATCTCTCTAATGGCGTACCACAGTATTTTTGCGTGAAATTTGTTCAGAATTGACATCAATTGATCGAGGCTTATATTTCTTGGCCAGGCTCAAAGCCTTGATCGATCAATTATCACCTCCGAGCTGACTCACCCTCTCACTTATTCACATTTTCCTCACTGCTTTTCATTTTAATAATCATTCCATGGATCTCTACTTCTTTCTTTTCCCATGCCCAATAATAAATTTGAACCTTCATTTTTTTTATTTTCTTGTTAATATCCGAGTCTTGATTAAATGCCCTAATATTTTTAGCCATTTTGTCCATTTATTTTACAAATTTTTATTTTTGGATTTATAGCAATTTATTTTGTGATATTATTACGCCAAATAATTGAATATCTGTAATTTTTGTTTCATTTAAGGTCTTAATTCGTCAAAATAACTTTAATAAGCAGATAAGATGACAATTTCGAGCAAAGTTCAGGGTTTCTTCAAGGTGGTCTTTATATGATCTTGAAGCTTGATTATTTTTTGCCTACACTGCTGTGAATTCAATTAATAAGGGCATATGTCGATGGTGAAATTAAAAAAGGATAGAATTAGTGGAGGCAAATATAGCATTTGATGGGGAATAATTGCGTTGGTCCCAATTTGGGAAAAAAATGGCTTCTTGCAGTCCGTCACCGCTGCAGTCTGGAAAACCCGGGAACCGGAAACCCTCCCGGCATCCAATCAGCAGCAAGAAGGAAATAGTAGCAACGTGAAAAATTTAGAGGGCAAAGGTTCAGGTTCTACCACCGCGCCTACACAGCCAATAATTGCCGGTGAGCAGGCCAAACCAGGCGAACCCCAAAAGCCTGAGGGGAAGGAGGCGGGGCATGGTAACAAATCGAGTCACTTTAAGAGAGTATCAAGTGTAGGCCTAGAAGTTGAATCTGTTTTACAACGAAAAACGGGGAATTTGAAGGAGATATATTCACTGGGAAGGAAGTTAGGACAAGGGCAATTTGGAACAACATTCTTATGTGTGGAGAAAGAAACTGGAAAAGAGTTTGCATGCAAATCAATTGCTAAGAGGAAATTGATTAGTAAGGAGGATGTGGAGGATGTAAGGAGAGAGATTCAGATAATGCACCACTTAGCAGGGCACCCGAATGTGATATCCATCGTGGGAGCTTATGAAGATGCAATTGCAGTTCACGTCATAATGGAGCTCTGTGCAGGTGGGGAGCTTTTTGATAGGATCACAGAGAGGGGGCATTACACAGAGAGGAAGGCTGCTGGGCTTGCTCGGATAATAGTTGGTGTTGTAGAAGCATGTCATTCCTTGGGGGTTATGCATAGAGACTTGAAACCAGAGAATTTCCTTTTCGTTATTGAGCAAGAGGAGTCACCACTGAAGACCATTGACTTTGGCCTCTCAATGTTTTTCAAGCCGGTACACATCTACAAGATTTTCGTTTAGCATTTATTTAATTATAAAATGACTAAATAAATGGAACTTAGAAGTATTCACAGTGAAGTGTTCTTGGAGAGTGCTGACATTTTAAGTTAGGGGACACAATCAAAATCTATATTGATTGAATGTTTTGTTCTTAATTTATGAATAATTCATACTTGACCCGACAAAATGCAGATTTACGTTTGAAAAAATTCATGTCAGAGGACATGTGTTAACGGTAGATAACCTACGCACAAGGAGTTTTTATGTTATAGAGTGGTGCTATATGTGTAAAAGGGATAGGGAGACGATTGATCACTTATTTCTACGCTTACTGTGGAACGATATTTTGGTGTCGCAGCATATGGATTGGGTGTTGCCGAGGCTTATGGAGGACATGTTAAAGGCATGAAGGAGAAAGTTTTGAGATAAAGATAGCAAACTTGTATGGACCTTATTTCAAGTTACATCGTATGGTGTATATGGAGAGAAAGAAACAGACGCTGTTTTGAAGACCAAACACGGACTATATGCAGTTTAGGGAATTGTTTTATTTTACATTGTATATGTGGTTTAATGTTGCGGCTACTAGGCATATACATGGGCTGTCTAATTTCATGTTGTTACAATTATGCATTGATTATAAAATATTTAATTACTTTTCAAAAAAAAAAATGTTCATTTGAACAATCTGGTCAATTTACTCATTTAAATATGGTTGAATTTGAAAAATAAAGACACGTCTCTTCTGTTATCTTGGTATTGTACAACTACATTATCTCTAATGCACTGGTAAATGAGATGACAACTTTTATTAACTTTCATAGGTTAAAGAAGTACTTAAAGCTTTTTTATGCATCTCGTCCTTGGTTGGAGCCTTTTTTCTCTATACTCTTTTCCACCGTTGTTGTTTTTTTTATATGAAAATTAATTTCAAATCTTCATTTAAAGAAATTAATATTTTCCAGTGGTAAAATCAATGAGTTGTATATTTGGTTTTGGGAAGTAGAAGTAGAAGTAGCGGAAATTTTGCTTTTTCTCTATGCATTTATATACTCAATAAGTAGCCGTTAATAAATTATTATCCCACACCTTTTTATTTAAGAGATATCGTGATTTTATTATACTATGAAGTTTACTTTAAACCTCTGATTCCACAGGGTGGTTCTTTATTCCTTTTTTCCCATTCTGCTGATATTTGCAAGGCAGGGATAGGATATTGAATATTATTAAGTTTGTGGTGAACATGTCAAAATCTTACCTGGTTACATGAGCTATTCATGTTTCCATATTCTCTACATCATATGTATGACACCTAGAGATATCCAGTTAAGAATTTGGGTTCTAGAGCACCAGAGGAAGGCCTGTTGATAATCTCTGATGCAATGCAATGTGGTCATTGTCTTTCTTTGGGTTTGCTTTTAGGTCATTTTTCCCATTAAGGTTGAGATATGATTAAAGCCTGGGGAGGTTTGGCAATGGGAAGAATGCTGTCCAGGCTCATAACTGGTTTCAGGGTGAGGGTATATTGTCGTGGGACAAGCTTTAACATTTCCTACACGTGCAACATTTGCTCTCATGTAGAGAGGTAAATGAAACAAATTGAAACTGCAATATTAGGTGCAACCATATAACAAACCAATGTTAAAAAATGCGGAATCAGGTAGAGATGTTCTACAACTGTGAGACTAGGCATAAACCATAACACAAAGCACTAAAATTGGAAAAATATAAATCCATAGTAAAACCAATATACAAAATTAAATCATTTTTCAAACAAAAATAAAATTGATCAATAAAGTAACTAATAATAATAAATCATGAAATTAGTAACAATATTTTAATATACGACTATAAGTGGGAAAATCTTAAAAGTCTCCCATCATCTTCCTCTTTACTACTAACTTCTTCCCATTATTTCTCCTCATTTTCTACTTGTTGAGAAGTTTACAACTTTATTTGGGAGAGGGTTTTATTTCACTTCAATTGTAGGAGGCTTGAGTGCAATGCGTCATTGGGAGAGGGTTTTATTTGGAAATGAACCCAGTTCTGTCCAAAGTGTAAAAATCTTCTCAATATTTACTCATGCTGGTCAATGCTTGAGTCGGGTCAACTGTTGGACAATGATAGTTTAAGTTATGCTCATGATGTTCTTATAGTTGTCAGGCATGAATTTTCAACTGTCATGTCCAAAGTTGATTATGCACTTCGCATTATCTTAGAGATATTTGGATTGTAAATTTATAAATTTCTATTTATTGAAGAAAAGCGATTTTTGTTTTTGAGTATCCTAAATGCCATCATATCATGTATACAAGTCGCGATTCAAAAAATTAGCGAATATGACCTGAAGCTGATCTTCTAGAGCCACAGGCACTCCTATGTTTTTGACTATCATCCAGTGATGATATAGAAAATCTTTCACTGTGCCTATCCACTTCTCTCAAAATTTTGGAGGCGTGACAATGTTTCAGACTCTGCATTCCTTCCCAAAAGTGCTAAAATTATGGATTTTTGTTTCAGATAAATGGAAAAGCAAAGTACAAGGTTTTGGCATTGGCAATCCACCTGCCAAGTCTTTCGTGGTTTCACATGTTTGAGTCAAAAATTTCTGGAATATGGTTGGAGTCATCCCAAGCATTGTTCTGCTTCTGACTAGGAATTATTCAACGTTGAATCAATTTTTCTAACCTTTGTATTTGTATGCTGTGAGGGGTTGCATGCATTTGTAATACTATATAGCGGAATCATGTGTCCTTTCTAACCGTAAGAGGTAGCTTGCCTTTTGTGCCTATAGCTTCTTGCTTGTCAATCACTTTTACTCATGCCAGATCAAGTGCTAATACTTTCTCTTCTCAGGTGAAACATTCAACGACGTGGTTGGAAGCCCTTATTATGTAGCCCCAGAGGTTTTAAAGAAGCACTATGGTCAAGAGTGCGATGTTTGGAGTGCTGGAGTCATTATTTACATTTTGCTAAGTGGAGTGCCTCCATTTTGGGATGGTGAGCATTTATTTTGATCTTTGTTGTTTTCTCGCCACTTGAATCTACTCATTTTGACTTATTTTCTTGCATGTGTTTTGGATCAGAAACGGAACACGGGATATTTGAACAGGTAATGAAAGGAGAACTCGACTTTGTATCAGAGCCTTGGCCTAGTGTATCCGATAGTGCAAAAGATCTTGTCAGAAGAATGCTTGTTCGAGATCCTAAAAAACGGTTGACCGCACATCAAGTTCTTTGTGAGTATCCTATATACCAAACCAATTCTTTTAAATCTTGGGGAGCCAGCTACATTCTTTTGCTGGTTTGTTATGCATTAATAACATGTTTGGTAAAGTGGATTAGATAATATTGGACTGACTAAAGAAGAAAAAGAAACCATATTCTTATCCATTTTAGTGTCCAGTACAATCTAACGTCACGTACCAAACATACACTATGTGGTAAATGAGAAGTGATTCTTCATCTAACTCGGCTTGCTATGGACAAATGACAATTCTTTTTGGAGCATATATAGTACATAGAATTGCTTTGATTTGCTGCAGAATATCATAACATCAATGTTTCTTCAACTTCCAGTAGAAGCAACACATTTTTCATTGGTTAGTTTACTCAAACACAATGAAAACTAGGAACTTTTTAATCAAGTTTAGAAGGGAAATAATGCCTGATCCTTTTGATGATAGCTGCAAGAGAAAGCACACGATAGGTGATCCTATTCGAACATGGTATTGCTGGGTCCAATGAAAGATTATTTTTTTTCCTTGCAATCGTATATAAATTAGTGTATATAATATGCCAAGTTGGGAATTTTTGCAAGTTAGTGATTTGAAGCTTCTTTTACAACTTTATAACATGATTATTTCTTGAACATTTGAGTAATAGAGTTACAAAATTTTTACTACTTGGCATTGGATAAAATGCTGCAGAAAGTATTATTTTTGTTGGTCTTTGTCTGGTTTGTGACCTTTAAAACTCAGGAAATAATTCAACCTGCTGATCTCTTCAAGGGAAAACAGTAGGGAATTAGGATGGCTCAAAAGTTCTTTTCCAGATGGCGAAGATGAAAAAATCCATGAAAATTTGTTTAAGAGGTGATCAGAAGTCTAGTTCTAAAAAATGTTAAAGCAGTTACGAGGCTTAAAATTTTCCAAAGGGAAAAGCACACACTAGAGTGACTAGACTTGGAGATCACATAAAGTTCATCCCACAATTATTCCCTAAACAACTCGAGTATGAGGTAGTCTATGCATGACACAGGTAATCATGTTGTTATTATTGTATATATCCTGTTTTATAACTAACTGAGTATAGAGGACTAAAGAGATACAAGCAGTAAAGAAGTGGTTGTTAAGTAAAATTGAGCAAACAACCAGTAGCACAGTCAATAGAGCTTAAGAACATATTTGAATCTATAATTTTATTTTATACAGCTTTGGAAAAAAGAAAGTTTTTCAAAGCCCATTGGCACAAAATGTGCAGACCTTTATGTTCTTCTGGAGTCAAATGTTGCACATCTGAATGACGTCTATTGTTATAATGTGTACAGGCCACCAATGGGTCCAAGTTGATGGTGTTGCTGCCGATAAACCTCGTGATTCTGCTGTGCTAACTCGTTTGAAGCAGTTTTCTGCCATGAATAGACTCAAAAAGATAGCCATTAGAGTAAGTCAATTCAGCCCTTCAAACTTTTCACTGTGTATTTATTTGCAAAACAGCAATAAGTTACTTATTTTAAAGTAATTCCTGCTTACCCTTAAAATGAGTAATCTCTTTTATTTATAAGGAAAAAATATATACATAAATGCTGGGTTCATTTTATTAATGCAAGAATCTTACTGATTTCATTTCACCATGCCCTGTTGGAGAATACAGTTTTATATGCAAGAGCAAGGAGCAATTTTGTTTCTTCGAGTAAAGAGCTCCTTTGCCATCTAATGGTAATTTGTATCAATCTCATTGGACCAAATCCCATCAATTGTGTCACTATTCCAAGAAATACGAGATATCTAAATCATGCACGTATATAAATCTATTCATTGATAAGAGATAGTGTCTAAGACAAGATATAGATGATGTACATGTGGCTAACTTAACTTTTAGATACGACAACAAGCAAAGGTCCTAGGTTCAAGTTTTAGTGTCGTCCATTTAATGGAATTGTGCACATGTTAAGCCTTTGATAGGAAAAAATGAACATCACCTACATGTGAGGGGATGTGTCATGTGTTGAAACAAGATTTAAATGATATGTATGTGACTCTCTCTAACTACTAAAGTTTTTTGATCAAGTGGTTCAACAAAAAGAAAAAAATGTGAACAGGATTGGCAGAATTGCCGCATGAAATTTATCTCAATTTTGCAAAGAAATATCCCATTTGTGCTTTCATTTTACTCATCTTGCATTTCATGAAACTTCTATTCTTATTTTGGTTATAGCTTTTTTGTTCAATTTCCTTGACATTTACTAGTGAAAAGGAGAAGCATGTTGTATTGTTGTATAATATATTGTTTCATGTGTAGTGCCAGTACATTTGGCATTATATTTAACCATAACTGTTTCTTATACATAGGTTATAGCCGAATGTCTTTCTGAGGAGGAAATTGCAGGACTTAAAGAAATGTTTAAAATGATAGACGTGGATAATAGTGGACAAATCACATTGGAAGAACTCAAAAATGGGTTGGAAAGAGTGGGCCCTGATCTCAAGGATTCAGAAATAACCGATCTGATGCAAGCTATAAGTGCATAACAGTTAGGTCTAAGAGCCCTTTTCTCTTATTATTCGCAAATCAGTTGCATAACAAAAGTTTCGTGAAACTTAACGGAATACCCATTGCTTTCTATCTCATGGTTATTCATAGAGCTATCGTTTATGTTAAAATTAGTGCCGCATGGAATGAGTTTGTAGATAATCAGTGAACATGCTATAAAAACGAACAAATCATGGTAAAGAATCGTCCATCTCACCCCATACCCTGGATATTGGGCTGCACTGGACTACCCCTCAATTGGTTAATGAAATCGACCCCCGGAACCTCATTTTAGACATCGATAAAATTGGCTTGTGCAGAATTTTGCAAGGCAATTACGAGATCAAAAAGATTGTTCGTCTTTAAGGTTTCAACACCTTTGCTTTCTTCAACAACTAAACTTTTGGGTTACACGGCATTTACATGGATTTAGTACCGGAACCAAATAGTTTTTCGATAATCAAACAACATACTGTACCTTGAACCTTGTGACATTTATAAACTAACATAACCTCATTGATTATCAATGACATTAGATCCTCTTCATACTTGTTAAGAATCTCATTTTTCTTTAAGAATCTTTTTTGATAATGCAGGCTGATGTTGATAATAGTGGAACCATAGATTACAAGGAGTTTGTAGCAGCAATGCTCCACTTAAACAAAGTTCAGAAAGAGGATCACATGTTCGCAGCCTTTTCATATTTTGACCAAGATGGGAGTGGATACATCACCCATGATGAGCTTCAAATAGCTTGCGAGAAATTTGGTATTGGAGATGTTCAACTAGATGAAATTATACGTGAAGTCGATCAAGATAATGTATATTCTCAATCTTTTCTCCTTAGCACATTTGAACTTAATTGCATAGATCTTTATGGATAAAATTACTTGAAATGTAGAAGAAAAATTCTATCCCAAACTTTTTTCCCTCTCCAGGATGGTCGAATTGATTACAGTGAATTTGTCGCAATGATGCAAGATATTGATTTTGCAATATAAGGATTGTCAACAAGCTGAAGGATGAGGCTAAGAAATGCTCTTAAGCCGGACTGAAAATATCTTGTCTAGTATTACGTATTACTAGGAAAAGAAAATTTGAGTGCTTTTCTGTTGTAAGTGCTTTTCGATTGTAAAGAAAAGATTAGTGAGGATCTAGATATGTATAGTGACTCAGTGAGTTTTCCTGTCCCTTTTAGTGCGTTCATTTTGTATCTTTTGTTTGGTAATTGGTTTGTTCTTAGTCTTGAAAATTGGGTTATAATTCTATAGATTCTTTTCCAATTATTTTTATTTATCTTTTCCAGCCATTTTGAGTGACCATTTTAGCTTGAAAGTTATTAAAACTCAAACATTGCTTTTGACTTTGTCATAATATAAATAAATTGTGATTATAATACCTTGATAATTATATAATCTTGAATATCTAATTTAGGCTTATAAGCAGATAATACATACATCTTGCTCAGTTTAGGTGTCGCGTCTTTTGGCTCAAGATATTATTGATTAATTTTGCCAACCATCAATTTACTTAATATGCCACATCATATTTGTAGGTAAGCAATTTATGCTTCTTGTACAAAAGTTGAACCGGTAGGATATATTTCATCCGGCCAATAGAAATATGTAAAAATTGCTCTATTTCACCTAAAATTTAAAGAGCCATCTGACTTGGGCCCTTGTTTTAACTACTATACTTTTGAAAAAGAATCATGATACATGTATAACATTGATTGGCAACGTCCTGTTTGGCATAATCATATTCAGCAATTTAAAAAATTATTTTTTACATCACATGCTAGGATTTTGACAACAAGCGGTTGTCAATTAACCAATGTTGTACACTTAGTTTTATACTTTGAAAAATGGAGTTTTGGACGGTGATTTTTCATGAGAATGTGGGGTTAAAAAGTAGGAAAAAATTTTAAATTTACGCGCAGAATATTTTATTGTGTGAATATTTGATTAAAAATATCTACGTAGAAAAAAGAGTTCGAAAAGCATGATTGTCAAAGAAGATTTACTAGCTGGGTTACTCTCAAATTGGAACGTGGAGTTCCGCTTAAGCCCTTTTTACTACCCAGATAATACAAAGAAAAATGTCATTTCACTTTCTTTCTAATATCTTATCTACTAGAAGTAGTTTTATTGAATTGAATTCCCACCGTATTACATAGATTTACAGCACGCTGGAGAAGCGCCAAGGAAATTGGATCAAATGCCCAATTCCCAATAATTTCAGTTTTATCAGCTCAACAAAATTGAAAGGCATATATTCCAAATATCCGTTCAATGCTACGGTTTGGTGCCGTTATTCCTATTTCTTCATATTCCTCCCTCGCTTGTTCTTGCATCAACAATCATCCCCACCACCCCACCTCTCTCTCTACTAGGCTGGTACGAAAGCCCTGTCTCCCTCTCTCTACATATACATAGATGTATGCATATACTATAGTCGTTTTGTGGGCTGGACACGTGTATGCATCTGGTATCGAATCTTTAGATTGGGAGAACTTGATTTCATGTTTTTTTTTATTGTAATAAAATGGAATTCTTTTCGTGGGTTGCGTTTGGTTGCCTGGAATCAGATGAATTTGGAATGAATGCAATCGAATTGTTATGGGTTTTTTAAATTTTGTTCTCCATTTAGTATCAGTTGTGTGATAGAAGTTGAAGCTTGCTCTTTCTGTTATTTCATTTCCTTGGTAATGGCACCTCTCTCTCTCTTCTTAAATAGCATATGAAGTTGCTTGATTAGTTGTTTACGAATTGATAACTAAAATAAAGATGAATTTTTTTCTGGCATTTTTAGCTGTTTGTAGAACATGATTGAGACGATTCCGTGTTTTTGGGACAAATCTAATGGGATTTGGATGAGAGAAACCACTATATAAATTAATTGACTATAATATCTGTTTAGACCCTTGATTTAGCACCATCCAGTCTTCATATAAGTTCACTTGCCAGTTGATCTTCTGCTATAGCCGTGATTCTAAGCAAAGAACATATTTCTTTGATGCTTTATTTTGTGGTTGATTAGTGTCTATATTCTATATTAAATCTGGTAGTGGTGAGCTGACACATGTTAGACTGTTATTTGTTTTGAAGATGTCTTTTGCGGGACCTAATCACAAACAACTATTATTTCCTGACATTTTGATGTTCAATATTTTATGCTATTATCTCATTTCAAAATTGCAGCTATACTAGATATACTACGTGCTAATCTGTATTTAGCTATGGACAGATAAGTCGTGTTCACATCCATATACCTTTTACTTTTGTGTCACATAACCTTTCGAGCTGTTATTCTTCTGGGCATCATTTACAATAACATAAATCACTTTATGAGACTTATTCCTTTTTGCTTAAAAATCAAACTTATGCGCCATAACCGCCTCTGTTCTTACTCTTAGTTTGTGATTGATAAAACTTATCTAGCAGGAGGGTTGTGTAGTCCAATTAGTAGAAGTGTGAGTACTGGATTCTTTGGTCTTATTAACTTTTTGCTTACACAGTCAATTTTAATTGCAGAGTGAAACTAGTTTTCAGACAACCATGAACCGGCTTGCTAGTGTTGCGCGCCTTATGATGGTCTCAGATCTTGATCATACAATGGTTAGTTCTTAATGTTTTTCCTAGTCACTCGAATTGGATTGGACTAATATGAAATTCTTTATTGTAGGTTGACCATCATGATTCCGATAGCCTCTCTCTACTCAGGTTTAACGCTTTGTGGGAGTCCAATTATCGTAATAATTCCTTGTTGGTATTCTCCACTGGAAGGTCGCCTACATTGTACAAGGAGTTAAGGAAAGAGAAGCCCTTGTTAATCCCAGATATCACAATAATGTCTGTGGGAACTGAAATAACATACGGTAACTCTATGGTACCAGATGATGGTTGGGTTGAAATTTTAAATCAGAAATGGGACAGGAATGTAGTTTCAGAGGAGACGAAAAAAATTTCTGAACTTACTCTTCAGGTATAGTTATAGAAACTGGTGTCTGGTTGTCGATACATACATATGATTAACATCTTTTCAATACATTAAACTTGTAGACGCATGTTCAGTACACCAAATTTCATGCATCACTACTTAAGATGATCTTGAAAGTACTTTTATGCGCATCAAGATAAAAATACTTTTGCATGGGAACTATCTGTATTATGTTGACCTTTTGGGGTCATGCAGTCAGAGACAGAGCAACGACCACACAAAGTGAGCTTCTACATTAAGAAAGACAAGGCAATGGACATAACGAAAGCTCTTTCTACACGTTTGGAAGAACGCGGGGTATGATGAAACTTTCTTTCTGTAGTAGAACATGACAAGATCAACAGTGATATATTTGCATAAAACCCAGTTACTTTATGGCTAGTGGAGATGAATGCAAAGCTTTCATCTTCTTGATTATACTTTAGTCTTTGCAAACAGCACTCTGACCTTTTGCTTTGTGATTGTTAGTTGGATGTCAAAATAATCTACAGTGGAGGAATGGACTTGGATATCCTGCCACAAGGTGCTGGCAAAGGGCAAGCACTTGCTTATCTGCTAAAAAAATTCAAGGCTGAGGGTAAATTGCCTAATAATACACTTGTTTGTGGCGACTCTGGAAATGATGCTGAACTATTTAGCATTCCAGATGTACACGGTGTCATGGTTGGTATTTCACTAATTTTTCATAACAAGTTTATAAAGATTTCTTCGATCTTCTGCTGACAAGTGCTGTGTGAACGTGCTTCGCATTTGCAGGTCAGCAATGCCCAGGAAGAATTGTTACAGTGGCATGCTGCAAATGCAAAAGATAATCCCAAAATAATTCATGCAACAGAGAGATGTGCTGCTGGTATTATACAAGCCATTGGTAATTTTAACCTGGGTCCCAGTACATCTCCTAGAGATGTCACGGATTTGTCCAACTCTAAGATGGAGAAATTCGATCCTGCTTATGAAGTTGTGAAATTTTACTTGTTTTATGAGAGATGGAGACGTGCAGAAGTTGCGAATTCTGAGCTTTATTTAGCTAACCTGAAGGCAGTTTGTGTATGTTTGATTTCTTTTTGACTTCTGCAGCTTCTACTTTGTGTGCACACTTAGTAAATGTTTTTGTCATATCAGTTTTATTGAATCTGTTTTGTAGGAGAGTTGAAATTCAAATCAGGAAATTAAAATGACTCACATTTTATTTTTGTAGGTTTGAGGTACTTAACTCTTGTATTGTTTGTTCATAATATGCTGCCAGTTTTTTAAAATAAAGCTGATAATTTATTTCATTTGTGGTTTTGCAATTTCTAGGCTTTACATTAAAAAAAAAAAAAAAAAAAAAAAAAAAAAAACCACTGTAAATTTTAGTTGCTACACCTTGACCAGCTACAAGATGGACACATAAAAGAATTCTTTTTTATCTGTTTCGCCACCTCATTGTTATAATTAAATGCCCCAATGGAAGCAAGGATAACCAAGAAACAAGAGAGTGCTGGTCAACGTTGTCATGACATGTTTTGGGGTTACCTTACCCAAGAAAAGACATGATTTGATGTACGAGAAAGACACATCATTTTTGGAGTGGTACAATTAGGCCTTCCCTTCAGTTGGTCACTGGGAACTATAGTTTTATGTGATCAACTGCATGCATGAGCATTTTGCTTCTAGATTCTTGTTTTCCATCTCTTGAACCCAAATTCAGAAACTGTCCTGGTGGAGAGAAAAATATCAAAAAAGAAGTGCTATCTGTTTGCTGCAAGACTGGGTTCAGGCTAGGGCAGAACTCCCATTAAGGTTTTATTCCCTTGGTCTTAATGTTGGTAATTCATGCTACTTAATAAAATCCTTACGAGGTCAATTACGGTAGGGTTCCAAGTATAATAGATGTATTCTTCATAAACTTGAAATAATTTTTGAAAATCTAATTAATCGCAGAATCCATTAGGAACCTTTCTCCAAATATTTTACCAACTTGCCTCCATTTTAGCATGAGACTGAGCTGATTTTTGTATTAATTTATTTAAATCCCTTGTTGAGCATTTTTTATCACTATTTTGCACTTTCAGTGTCCATCTGGGGTTCTTGTCCACCCGTCTGGCATCGAGCAATCTCTTCATGACTGCATAAACTCATTGAGACAATGTTACGGGGACAAGCAGGGAAAACAATTCCGCGTTTGGGTGGATCAGGTTTTATTCTCACAGATTGGTTCGGACTCTTGGCTAGTGAATTTCAAGAAGTGGGAGCAATCTGGTGAGCCTCTCTCCCTGTTTTGGTCAACATTATGTCCATTTTTCCTGAAAAATTAAAGCTCTTTATTTATATTAAATCCTAAATGCAATGTTGAATACCCACATGTAGCAACACTTAAGGTGTTCAATGGGGTCACCTTACATTCCCTATTCAGATTCGATATTATGATAAAGCACTCATTTTGTGGGAACTTCAACATGGTGCATGATTTAACAGAATAGTATATGATTACATTCATGTTTTAGTTTCAGAGTTTGATGGATATATTTAACATTATCCATAGTACTGAACTTTTAGATTCTGCTTGTGCTTATGCTTCAAAGGCGAGAAGTCACTTAATGGAAACTACCTACCTATTCTTGTTAATCCTACTCGGTTCCACCCGTTCTTGCAGTAATATGATATTTGTCATTTTAGTTTGGAAATCACTTATTCACGTACTTATTCAACTTGTTATCATTTTTTAGTCCTATGTAGTATAGTTGCTGCAATTTTTTATATTGTTATGACACATAACACGCCTTAGGTATATCATTTTTTTATGCTACCATACAGTTTGAATTTGGTAAAAAAGGTTGATGTTTTTTTATTCTCTAGCTTATTTTAACTGTGTGCTGTCTCATAGTGGAACTTTTGTTGAGAAGTGGCAGAATGGTAACCCTCTAATTAGAATAGAACTGCAAACCTTTGATGCCTTGACTCGCAAGATGTCAACTGAAATAATGCACCATACTTGTCTAGCACGTATAATGTTCTCGTAGCATATGTGGCTCCACAAACTACTCTAGTTATAATGCCTTGTTTCTTGAGGAACGCCAACTTGTGAAAATAATGTTCTTTCTTCTGGATTGTCAAAGTAATTCAAGCATAAAAGATGCATCTTTTTCTGCTCGTGCTGACAGCTGACTGTCTCGTGCAGGTGAAGAACGAAAGGGTTGTCTGACGACTGCTGTATTAAGTTCAAAAGTAAAGTTTCTATTTTTAGAGCCGAATTTTCTTCCTTCAAATGAGATCTTTGCTGGTAACATGTGTTTAAAATTTGCTTCCAGGATGCGACTGTTGCAAAAGGGCTCACTTGGCTTCATGTCCATCAAACATGGTTGAATGAAGCAGGTTCAAGCAATGGAATAACCTGGTTATTCTAGATCGCACCCTCAGCCCAACTCCAGTATTTTACCATCTGATGTGTTCTTTCAGAATAAATGCGAATTCACAATATAGCTATTATACTTCGTACTCTTCTCCTTACATTGATATTTCACGTACCACTCTCCACTACACGAGAATGGCTTCATTCTCCATTATATATGGTTTTCTTTTAAAATAATGGCAATATATTCTCTTTAGGAGATGGGATCGTCGAGTTAATGGTGGATTTACAAAAGAACCCCAAATAGTTGCGATAAGTATATAAAGATTGAAATTCAGAAGTAGTACAATTCATGGAATGAGTGTGCATTTTATTAGGAAGATGAGGTGAAATTCAAGGGATCATCTTGAACGAAGAATTATTGAATTGTAATGACTACTCCAAGCTTTACATTATAAGTGGAAGATCTTATTGACATATTTAGTACGAAATATTCAATAGTACCAAATAATATTAAGAAAGAAAAACGTTAAAATTTTGTTTATTATACTATTCAGTCATGTTTAGTATTCCATAACAAACATCTACTATGACTAAATTGATGCACTTTCATACCGAGTTGGTCTTAAAGGTGGATATTTTCAAATACTTGTAACCTAAAAATGAATTTAATAGGTGTACTTATGAGTTTGACTACTCTCTCTCTCTATTATTGGCCATATGGAGGACATTGAAATTTTACCATTAGAAGATGTTCTAAGAAGGAAATAAAAACATTGCAATTACCATATTTAACTAAATAATTTTATAATTCTATTTATAAAAAATTGTACATGTTAAGTTTAGGTACTCGAAACGAAAATAATTAAAAAAAAAAAATCTAAATCTCCATTTAATTCTATGAGAGGATCAAATATGTCAGCAGTCAACCAAATCTATTTTTTTTATTATTTGAAACTTTCTATTAATTTTTATGAATGAATTTCAACATAATTAGCACTATTTTTAGATTTTCTATAGCTTGCGAAAGCATTTGAAAGTGACAAATGACAATAAAATTATAGAAATGATAGGATGCAAGAAAGAACAATTGCACATTTCACATCTAATTCAACTTGTAAGAACTTCTTCGTATCAAATAATTATCTTTCCTTTCCTTTGACACCAACTAATTTCCAGCTTTAGATCAGAAGAAGTCATATTCGTTTTGGACATCTACAATGTCCACTCACGCATTTTTTTTAATTTTAAATATATATCAACAATTCTATTTTGTTAATAAATGTTGATTTTTTATTATTTTTTTATTTTTTTGTAAAAACAAGTACTAGTAACGCCACCATAATATACACCGTGATCTCTTTGAATCACACCTAAAGGCGAAGCATGCGAATATCACATGCCCGATCCATTCACTTATAACCATTGTCGTGCCAATCTATGGTCATTTCATCAACTTTTTCAATTGTTGCCTAATCCCCCAACACTCTGAATCGAGAGCCGTACAAGGAATGAATGAACGAATAGAGCTTGCTATAGAAAGAAGATAGACCAAAGGAAAAGAAGGCTCAACTGACTCTCAACTCCTAACCACTAAATTTATGAAAAAAATATTATTAATTTGAAAAAATGAGAATAGAAAACCAAATGATGAATTAATCGAATATCGACAATTCACGGAGAATAAATTTTACCCTTTTCATCTTAAGTACTCCAAAGGCATTTCATTTTGAGGTTGTGAGAGGTCGGAGACTTATTTAGAAAACAAAATAAAATTTGAAAGCAGGAATCAAACAATTGTTTACTTTTTTATTTAAGTCTCGATCGATCAAGTCACATGGGCACAATCAACCAAATCTAAGTTTTTACACCTCTTTTCAACCCTTTTCTTCTTAAATTCCAGAAATGCTTCATTTTACGACCACAAATTTCTCAACTTTCTGAATTTTATTGATTTTTTTTTTCAAAGATAAAATAACTAATTAAAGTATTGAAATTAAATCGACCATCTCCTCAATTTCCAGTAATCGAGCTCATGACGACGTGAATTTCAAGAAAATAGTTTTCATTTTTTCTTTTTTTTTTTTCAACTTTTTTCCTCAATATGCAGAAGTGTTTTTATTTTCAAAGTGAAAAAATTAAAAATAAAAATTAAGCCGCTTGGGATCTCAATGCCAAAAGCCAAAGAATCGCGTCTCCAGGCAGCAGTAAAAACTAAAGACAGAAATTTCAAATGAAAAATAAAAGGGCCCAACCGGGTTCGAACCGGTGACCTCTTGATCTGCAGTCAAATGCTCTACCACTGAGCTATGGACCCCGTGATGACGTAATTCACATCTCGTATTACTTTATAATTTTTCTTGCTCTTCTCCAAACTCTATTATTCTGTAAATAGTATTTTAGAAAAATATAAATATTATTTAGCTTTGAAAAATTTTAACTTTGACAAATCAATTCTATAAATTTTTCTTGTAAAATATCCTAAAGAAATGAAAAATAATTAAGAAGATAAATATTGATATAAAATTACTTGTCAATTGTCATCTAGAACAACAATAAACAAAACATTATTATCAACAAAATGTTTTGATTCTCCACTCATTTAATCATTATATATAGTGAAATATTCATTTCTCATTGCTTTAATTTGGATTTCAAATATTCATGATATGGATGTGAATGAGTAGCTTTTCCATAGGGATTGCATGCCATTGGGATTATTCACTTCATGGAAGAGAAGACGGAATGGGCGATGATCGACCTACCTAAACTTGTACTAGTCATCATCGGTTTGACCACTTGTTAAAATCCCCATGCTTAAACTAAATCATTCACAATCACAAATTGATACACACAAAATATAAATATATACAAGAACAAAAGTTAAAGGTGGAATTGCAACTACGATCTCAAATCTTTCTTTTTATCGCAGCGTTTATCCAAACCTTTAGTTTGTCCCACCATAGTCCCCAAACATTTCATTCAGTTTTAGCACAAGGACAAATGGACAATTTTCATCCGATTGACCATCGGTTGACAAAAAAAAAACACTAACCAATTTTAAATGGGTAAAGTGGTAAATGCACATTTCTCAAATATTATCAATTAAAATAACAAACTTAAAAAAGAAATATAAAAACTGCCACCCCATCCCTCACTCCCACCCTACCCTACTTTTTTTCTGGTGCTCCTTGGAACAAATTGTTAGGAAAAATACAAAAGGAAATTAAAAATACCGCTAGAGTTATAAAATAATGAAAAATAACGTTACAATAAACGAAACATCAATAAAAGAAAGAAAATCTAGTTGTTGATATAGTAGCGGTATTGAAAGTAACTGAAGCCTGTGTTGCACACAATTTTCTTAAAACAGATTCACCCTCTATTGTAGTGCAAGAAGACTGATGGCGTCTGTTTCTTAGGATACAACAATTGAAAGCAGCTAACTAGCACCTCGTCATCGTTTTAGGTGAATTGAGAATGATCGCATTTCTATCACCAAGTTAGAACAAAAATTATCTAAGTTACTAAGAACAAAACTTTTGAAAACAAAGTTAAAAGAAAATTTAGGAAGAGGAGAGAACTCTCAAATTTGGTGTGTAGAATAAAGAGAACACCTTCTTATATAGTACTAGAATGATGGAGGTTTCAATTTCATATCAATTTTGTATTAGTATCAAATTATTTTATAATAGTCATTAAGGCTTCGTAACCACCCGTTCAAATACAAATTAACTCGAGAGTTGAAACTTGTGAATTTGTTGCTACAATTTCACATTCAATTTTTCCAACAACAATTTGATTTTATTTTCAAAATGCTAAAAATAACAAGTTGGCCGTCCTGCCGCCTTAACAATGCACTAAAATGTTTTCACCCTCTGATTATACAAAAATTTAAAAGAATTTTCGAATTCTTCCTTATTTGGGTAAAATTTCTCAAATGGCAAATCCAAATTCAAAATGCTTTCATATACATTAATAGCTTCGGGTGGTTAGCAATTGACCTTTTGATGCGAAGCTAAGCCGTGGTTTTGCTTATTGCTACAACGAGAAGCGAATCGCACAAATCGACTATACATTTTGGCAGTAATCACTCTTAATTCACCATGGGGGTGGGTGGGGATGAGGGTGGCAGATTTTTTTAATTATTAATATTTGAGAAATGTACATTTACCATTTTATCCTTTTGCAATTAGTCAATTCTTTACTTTTTTTTATCAACCGATGGTCAATTGGACGAAAATCTTCTGTTTGTTCTTGAGCTACTGTTAAAAGAAAGATTTGGGAGTCAATAACACAAATTTAAAAATTTGGAAAAATTTGAAATCACAATTGCAATCCTCTCAAAATTAAATACGGACCAAACATTGTGAGGCGCAGTTAGAAAGGCGAGACAAAATGTCATTTCATCAATATATTGGATGGCATTGTCCTTGACATTAGGCAGTTCAACTGTTCAAGGGCATAACGTACAAGACAAAAAAAAAAAATAGAGCGGTTACCAAACTAGGGATTTTTATTTTACCATTTTGCCCTTTTTATTGTTATTTGGATTATGCATATCCCATGAACTTTATGAAATAGGAACACATTTTAATGAAATTTTCTTGCCCTGTCACATTTTGCTATAGGAACACAAATATTTGAAAAAAATGAAAAGGTACACCGTATTTGTCAAAATTGAATAAATGTCACAACGGCGTTGAAAATAAAATGTACCATTGAATAAATGCCACAAGTAGATAAAGACTGCAAGTCGAGTCAAATGTGTGGCTAAAACATTTTAAAGTATAAATTTGGGTTGAAAAATGACAATTTTCATAAATAATAAAGTCAATCAAAAACACTTTGAGATTTGTTCAAGAGAAGTCACCAGCAAACGGTGTCAAAATTGGGCAGATGGGTAGGCGTAGATGACAGTCCGCAACACAAATATTGTATTCATAATGTGAAATCAATTGTTGATGATTCATTTTTAGTAGTTGTCAAACGGGCATATTGTGATCCTTAATTAGCTTTATAAAGTTGTTTTTTTATTCTCTGATTGGACATTGGTGCGAGTACAAGAAGTCTAGTTTGATTCATATTCGTGTAGAATTGGGAACATGGCGAATAGACATCACTATTCCCATTTTGCAGGAATTTTCAGAGGCAGGACGGGAGTTAAAATTCTCATTAATTGCCCCTTTAATAATTATTTACTATTTTAACAATATCATATAGTGTATTTAAATTGAAAAATATAAGTTTTAAAATAAAAAAAAAAAAAAATTTGAGAAGAGTTCAAAGAATTCGGGGGAGTAAATCATGTTTACCGCCCCCACCCTGTTTACCATTAAGGCGGGTCAATACAAAACAGATTATTTTGTCATCTCTGTACTCGTGCAATTCAACTGCAAGTTTATCAACTTGTACGCAATTTGCATTGCATAACCTTTAAGCGCGTTTTATTTTTCTAGAATGTTTATCTAAACATTTAGAATAATTCTATAGGTAAAGAGAACTATTGACAGAAATGATAGAAGTGCTGCGTCTGTAGCATCTATATGGTGCATTTTCTGTGTTTATTGTATCCAAAATAAATGAAAAACTGTCAAGTGTTTTTCTGTAAGAATTCTGTCAATTTATATATATATTTGTAGCAAAATTGAAACATTTATAGGATCCACATCTACTACATTTTTTATCTATACATTCTACGAGATTGGCAGTCTAAATTATCATTTTAATTCTTCCAATCTAAGACATTTAAAAAAGTAACTTTAGCTAAGTCGGTGATAAGAAATTATAAACATTTTAATCGATAAAAAATAGAAAAAAAAAATTGTACATGAGTGAATAATTCTCGCTGATTCAATCAAATGTGTGATTGTTTATAATAAAACTTATAAATTTGGCTAAAATATAACTTCAGCTAAGCTTAAACAACCCCACAAATTCCCTATTTAGATAAAAATAAGACAGTTCTCTCTTTGATTGGAAAAAAAAATCTAGAAAGCAACAGTAGAGCGAATTAACATGAAAACAAAAGTAAATGATTGTAATCTTTTTACAGTTCAAATTCACTTCTTCGTGAAGAACTCCTCCAGAAGCCAGCACTGTAAAAATTTTCCCACATTTCTTTCTCGAGTTCAATGATATCCCTGTCTGAATTTGATTCTACACCATGCACTGATATGGGTTGGATTTGGGGTTCACTATCGTCACATCCACACTGGCGCTGCGGCAAAAGCCCTTTCTTGATCAGTCTACGGCGGCGCTTCCGCCCCAACGCCTTCCGGCACAAGCCCACCGGCAACCTGTACGCTACCGACACCAGGAGGTTCACCAACCCACATGGACAACAGCAGCACACTGCTGCACACTCCGCCGCCGTCCCACCTGCCACCTCCGCAAATGTTACGCCGCTTCTCGACGAGCAGTCATGATTTTTCAGTAGCGGTTGCCGCCTGTACACCGATGACAACGGCGCCCGCCGCACAAATTGTCTAGTCATTCCTTCACCAATAATTTCACCTGCACCTTGACCCGCCTATAAAGCATAAAAATTAAACAAATTTTAATACTCTTCAATACTTTCCAGTTTCTATGCAATAATCTAACAGAACCCAAAAAAGGAATCACCAAAATACCTCAAAAGAGCGTGGGAGAAGGTGAGGGTTGGATGTCGACGGCAGGGCTACACAGAAAACACGGCGGATCAAGCGGAGGAGCAGGTGGAGGAATTCTTGATAGAAGAAGAGTCCTCCGACTGTGGGAATGTTCGTTTTTTGTGTGTAACTGATTGTATTGATTGGTTAATACTCGAGTGAACAATAGTAAACAGACGTTGGAGAGAAATTAAATTTGTAATTAAAAGCTATTTATTTGTAAAAGTCTCATTATTAGGATAAGATTTGCGTGATTAAAGTGGGATTTTATTTGGTTCATTTAAATAATGAGTTTTGACTGCTATAGGAAATTCAAGATTCAGTGGTGATGTTTACTCGAGTGAAATTTATTTATGGAGTCCCCATCATTTTTTAATAACACATGAAACATGTTCGTTAAAATGATGTGGAATTCAGAGACTCCAAGTAATATTTTTGATCTTTTCGTATGAACATTGCAATTCGAAATTTTATGTAATTTAGACCCTCAATGTCATTCAGATCAAGTTCAAGATCGAAATGTTTAAATGCTGCGAATGGATTCATTGAATCCGGCGTGGTGATATTGGAGAAGATGAAAGTACCACTTTCTTCTTTTATTTTTCATTTTTTTATTAATTTTTTGTGTTGATTAAGAACATGAGTGAAATTATTTACTAATATAGGCTTGCTTTTTTTACTTTAACACCTTTTTTGACCTAACCATTTGAGTTTATTGATCATGTGCATTTCAGCACTCGTAGCAAGCGTTAACAATATGTTTCGAGTAGATAATAAGAAGAGTAAATGATTCGGTTTGAATATTTTTTAGCTTTTTCTTGAAGTGCATCGTTTAAAATAATTTGAGAGAACCCTAATTCAAAACCAAGTTATTCTATTAACAAAATGATTCTTAAATTGCAATTTAAAACATTATTATATTAATTCATGTTACACAACGCAAGACACTTGTCTGTATAGTTTGATTAGGTGTAGTTCAAAAATTAAATTTTTAGTAGATTTTGATAGAAAAATGATGAATGCGTGGTTGAAAAATTTTGAGTCTCATTTTGAAGTTGTGAGTTAATAAAATGTATGACTTAAAGTTTAATTCATATTTTAATCTACAACTTAGTTAGCTACAAGAGTTGAGTTGGCCGGAACAGTTGTTCCATTGCTCATCAAATTGGTGACACTTTCTTCCTGTGAGGACGTGTTGTACTTTGCAATTGAAAAGTCAAAGTAAGTGTGGAGATCTCAAGTGCGATAAGTTCAGGTGATTTCACAAGTGTTACAGGCAGAATGATTGGACCATGGAAATATGGCCCCCCCCTCCCTATTCTTTCCTATGTATTGTCAATGTCCTTTACCCCCAACATTTTATGGGTAATGTTTAATATCACTAATCGCAAAGGCCAACTTCAAATATTAATAAATTATAGATTTACTTTAACGCAATATCACATTATTCATTTAACTGAACCGATCAAATGTGATTATGACTTGTGAGTGTTAATGAATAAATATTTATGTTGGTTATAAAATATATAGCCCTTTTAGAAAAGAATTTATAAATAGAGAAAAAAAGAATGACTGACAAATGAGTAATATTAGGATGTGTTTGAGCCATACTTTTTGGAAGAATGTATTTTTGAAT
>CAIGRP010068066.1:0-11272 GCA_903798385.1 Fraxinus cuspidata
ATGTGTTTTTTCCACCTAATTTTCTGCTTTTGTACTATTTGATTTACAATTTTTTTTCACAGAAAATATTTTCCTACTTTTGGTAACGTGATTTTCTTTAAAGAGGTGTGATTTTTATTTTTTAGGTAATTTTCTCTCTTTTTCTCTCTCATCTATCCCTTCTATCTCATCTACACACCAATAAGAAATGAACAAGTATAATATTTTCTAAATTGAAAACTAAATCAATCAAACACATTTAATTAATAATTTCCATGCAAATAATTTCTAGGCAATTAAATTACCAAAAATTTATTTTATTTCCATGCTCGCAATCAAACGCACACTTATTGTTTTCTCACACTATCCTCACGTCCTGAGTGGAGGACCTCCACCTATCCAGCAGTTGGTTGTGTCCATGTAACCGCTGATCGGTTTCCATCCAACTCAATAGTATTTTTTTGGTTAAGTGTTGCATTGATCCCGTAGTGGTAGGCAACCCAACATAAATGTAGAGGGTCTCATATTGGTAGGCGACCCAACATAAATGTAGAGGGTCACATAGCGGTAGGTGACCCAACGTGAATGTAGAGAGCCTCATAGCAGTATGCAACCTAACATGAACATAGAGGGTCTCAAAGTGGTAGGCGGCCTAGCATGAATGTAGAGAGCTTCATAGCGGTTAGCGACCCAGCATGGGTTGCTTTACGTAGAGTGTAGATTGAATAGCCTTCTTATTGGCCATAGTAGATAATTGTTGTTGCCTCTAATATCACTAGCCCATCTACCTTTTGTTGATGCTATCGATAAGAGGTAGCATATTTATTCCTCTACGTTAATAAATGGATTGATTTTTTTTATAACAACATTTGGTACATTGTAAGCAGGTCGAGCAATCCAAATGGTGTAGGATAGTGAAATACTATACAAATAGAACCCCGTGTGTGGGCTTGATTTTGGGGAAAAATCTCCCCGAAAAATTCAAAATTTTCCTCTATATAAGGAAGTGCAAACCTCTCTTTTACCCCTACTCATCCATTTGCAATAATTCTTCTCTTCCTCAAACTCTCAAGGTAACTTCTTCCTCTTCTCTTCCTTTATCCTAGTTTTTTTTTTTTTTTCCTTTTTGGTTGTCTTTCCTCTTATCATGTATAAAACCATCTTAACTTCTTCATCCAGTGAAATTGATAGTGACGAGGTGAACAAATCGATCGACCCATCTTCGGATGGGTCGGTCAACGCCAATATCGAATTGTCAACCGCTTTGTTAGTCGACAGTCAACTGGTCGGTGGGTTAGTCGCTAGTTGACCAGTCTCCCAATGGCCTCCCCCGAGTTGTCGATCAATTCTTGCATGACTCTGATAGTCTGTCCCATTCGGCTGAACCTCATGTTTTCCAACCAAATTCTCCCAAGGAACATATTGGTTCAACTAAGTTTTTGGACCAAAACCTAGAAATTGGACGAGATCCGATGGACGAGGTGGTGGTTCTTGAGATTCCAAAATGCTATAGCCTTTTTAATTACCCACTTAAATTGAAAAAAATCACTTAGCAAATTCGATCGTGTTGGAAAATTATATCTATAGATCCCCTAGGCTCAAAGAAAAGCTTTCAAGGTTCGACCACCGTGAGATTGCTGTGTACAAATCCATTATAGACGGTGGGTTTCGATTCCCCATCTGTCCCTTTTTGTCTCAATTTTTAATGAATTCCACCTCACCCCTAGTCAAATATACCCTAACGCATGGATGAAGGCATCATATTTCTTGTACATTTTCCTCAACAAAGAAATCTCACTCTTAATAAACCTCTTTAGGTATGTCTTTGAGATGCAAGAGGTAGCTCAGTATAATGCCTTTGTTTCTTCACCTCTAAAGTCACATTGCCCTTTCCCAAATTTAGGAATTGCAACAGCGGGTGGAAATATCGATTCTTCTTTGTTCGACCTTCCGAGGGTCAATTTCATTTCAACAATAATTGGAACATCCTCAAATTCTCCTCTATATTATTCAGGTCGAGTTTACTTCTCTTCTAAGATCGCAAATCCAGCAAGTGACAGGTACACCACCTCTTGCACCCCTAAGGTCAGTTCTGACTATGAGGTCTATGTTGATAGTGGGGATCGGTCGATCTACCGATAATCCCTCTATTCATGTTTGTACTTTTACACTTGTATATATTCTTATTTGATATTCTCTCTCTTTTTTTGTTTGATAAAATCAATTGTGTGCATGCAGATATGGACTTTGATTTGGATAAGGTATTAAAGTATGCCCACACTGGAGAACGATGAGGGATTTATCCCTACTGATGGTTGGTTTTCACATATTTTGCTTTCAATTTCATATTTGTACGTACCTCCATTTATTATTCTCTGAGCTTGATGGACTTTACCTTATGTATGTAGGTATAAAATTCGACATGGAGGAAACAATGGACTCCATGCCCAAGCATTGGCATGAGACTAATGTCAACCTAACTCTGGTTCCATTGAAAAGAAAAAGATTGTTGATGGAGGAGAAATGTGTTGTGCCACCAGGGAGACATCCCAGCCTTTGAATGAGCCGCCGAAACTATCCCACCGCCCAAGACTAGAAGTGGCAGCTCAACGGAGTCAAAATCTCTCGCAGAGGAAAAGAAGAAGGAAGCTCACCACTATTAAAGAAAGTTTCTTCTTTGAATAAGTCTTTTGAAGCTTTATAGGCTCGAACTCGAGAGCAAGAGATGAAAATTGATAACATGCGATCTTTTAGCTCGAGCTCCTAAGGAGGCGGTAGAGCAATATAAAGCTTCAATGGAATATGCAAAGGACCTAGAGTTGTCTATTGAGAAGTATAAATCGTCATCCAAATATGCTAATGCATTTCATTCATACGGGGGAAAGGCGATGGCGGGGTCCGTCAAATTGACCAAGAAGTGGATATTTGCTGAGCACCCTTCCATCGATCCTTCAGGTTTCAACAGATTTTTGGAGCAGAACCCCTCAATCCATGACATTCGAGCACATATCACGAGGCAGGAGCGAAGGGACTTGCATTCGGGTTGACATAGTCTTTTATTGTAGCTTTATCAGCACTTTCTACTGTTATTCTTTTTTTTTCTTCGATTGTCTAGTGATATCTCCTGGACAAACAATCACACTTCATTTTAAGTATGGATGCATCTTTTTTTGGTATATTATTGTTGCTTAATTTTTTAGGCGTCGTTTTCCAGTGTGCGAAAGTTAATTTACCTATCCCCGCACAACTCTTCTAAGTCAATTGAATAGTTGTTAGTGGGTGCGACAACCAGAATGGGTGCACTGGCTACATAATGGCCAATCGTCAACCGTCGATTATTCTATGACTGATAGGCGTGGGTCAATTGTTATATGGTTGATGTGCACATGTCGACCACAGGCCCTGGTAACGATTTCAATTATCATATTTCAATTGTCGATTCTTAACTAGTTTTTCTGGTTTCATTGTTCATTGCCCTACCCCTCGGACTATGTCAAACTGCATATCCCCTTGGGGCTACATTGAATTGTAGAGTGTGTTGAGCTATGTTGAATTGTATAGCGTGGAGTATAGCGAACTAGGGTCTTAACCAAATTTTGGTTTTGAAGTCTCTTCACCCAACCGTAGTGAAATTTTGAGTCAACTGATCCCTCTATGTATTGAACAATTTAAGATTGTAGAACACGAGGTCTAATGATTTTGAACTTTAACCATTTCTTGGTTTTGAAAACTCACCACCAGACCATAGAGTGATTTTCAAGTAACCAATTTTTAGGTTTCGTTACTCACCGCTATATGTCGAGCGATTTAAGATTTTAGAGTGGAAAGTCTAGTAATTTTAAGCTTAAACGATTTCTTGATTTTGAAAACTCACCACCATACCGTTGAGCGATTTTGAGCTAACCATTTTTTTGGCTTTGTTGCCAATACTATCCCCCATTCTACCTTGAGGCATTAAAGAAAGTTTGTAGCCCTCATTTCAACCAATATCAAACCAAGTTCTCGTATTGACATTTAACTTGCCAAGGTTTGGAAACTCAATAGGCGCTCGGGGACATCCCAGCTAGGCTGGCCTTTCCTTAACACCCTCCTCATCCATCGTCACTTAGGTCTCTCATTAAATGATTACAATAGAGTGTGCCCGTAACAAGTATTANGGCCTTTCCTTAACACCCTCCTCATCCATCGTCACTTAGGTCTCTCATTAAATGATTACAATAGAGTGTGCCCGTAACAAGTATTACATTAAGGAAACCAATAAAATATCCTAGCGACTATAATTACAAAAAATTAAACACTACATTAGGAAAACTCATAAAACACCCTAACGACTATATTTACAATGGACATCATTTGATTTGAAATCCCTATCTTAGTGTTCCATGGCTTTCCTAATGGTTTTCTTTCAAGTCCTTTAGACTATAAGCCCCTTTTTCCAAGGCTGCGAATCACCTTATATGGTCCTTCCCAATTTGGCCCGAGCTTGGAAGGAGTGTGCCCCGCTGCTGCTGCTACTTCCCTTAATATGAGATCTCCCAGATGAAAAACTCTTGGTCTCACCATTCGATTAAAGTATTCGACGGCCCTTCACTTGTAAGCTACCATCCTGATAGCTACTTTCTCTCTCACCCCCTTAAGTAGGTCGAGCTCCGCGCTTGCTTGACTTTCATTCTGCCAGTTTCGCTTAGGATTTCCACGGAGACAACTTCCATTCCAAACAATAACTTGAAAGGTGTTTTCCTGTAGGTTCTCGTGGGGCCGTGCGATATGGCCACAACATGTTAGGCAATTCGTCTATCCAAGGCCCCTTTTTATTTTCCAACCTCGTCTTTAAATCCCGTAATATCGCTTGGTTTGTTACTTCTGTTTGCCCATTACACTAGGGGTGAGCAACGAAAGTGAATCTATGATTTATGTGATAACTTGCACAGAAGGCCTTGAAGTCATGGTTATCGAATTGTTTACCATTGTCGATAATGAGGACTCTCGGTGTACCAAAATTGCATATAATATTTTTCAAATGAAACTATGTACTTTAGCCATCATGATTGTGGCCAAAGATTTTGCCTCCACCCATTTGGTAAAATAATCAATGGCTACTATCAAGAAATTTATATGTCCTTTGGCCATAGGTAAAAGCCCCATAATATACATTCCCCATTGAAAGAAATGGCATACTAAAAAATAGCTGACTACAGCTTGGCTGGAATATAAATCTAATTCCCATGACGCTGACATGCATCATACTTTCTTGCCAACTCTTTGGAACCCTCCTTCATCATGGGCCAATAGTACTCTTATCACAGAGCTTTGAATGCGAGGATAGTTACATCTTGATGATTGCCATAAATTCTCGCACGTATCTCGAGTAGCACCGCATACACCTCAGTTGGGCGCATGCACCTTAAATACGGGATGGTGAATCCTCATTTGTAGAGTTGTCCATCTATAATTACGAACAGAGCTGTTCAAATTTTCAGTCTCCTCGTCCCAGGTACATCTTCTGGTAGTTTATCTCTACAAGGTAATCGATCAATGGGTCCATCCAACTTTTCTCATGTTCCATGTTCACTATATGAACTATGTGCATAATGCTCAGATGTCGCAGGATTAACCATGTCAACGAGCCAAGCCGAAGCTCAAAGCTCGCGCTCTGCTCGAGCAAAATAAGTCCAAGTTTTTGGGCCTGATCCAAGCCGAGCCGAGCAATAGCTCAGCCAAAAAAATGAGGTTCGGCCCGAGCTTTAGGCTCGAGCCTTAGAGGACCGAGTCGGTTCGTGTTTTTTTAAAAAAAATTCGTTATAAATATATAATTTTTTATAATGTATTTAAAATTTGTGCAATTTATACGTGTTATAAATAATAACTAAATATTAATATATAAAAAATACATTTAAACGTAAAAAAAAAGTAAAATGACAACTGTATTTTTTAATTTTTTTATATTACTTAGTCACTGGTCGGTTATGAATCACAGATCGGGCCCGGTTAGGGCTTTAACCGGGCTGAGTCGGTGAGCTTTTTTGCCATTCCTACACAAGATTTGTAAATTTGTTGTGCTAAGCAGATTTTTCGATTTTGCAGACGCAAGCTTGGACAAAGAGTCAGCTCGTTCATTGTCTTTGCGAGGAACTTTGATTATCTTGACACTTGCAAATCCTTTTTGCAGATCCCTAACTTTCAACAAATAAGCTACCATTTTCACATTCCTTGCTTCAAATTCTCCCATCACTTTTCCAACTATCAACTAAGAGTCATTGCAAATTTCTACTAACGACACCCTAAGTCTGGCTGCCAAGCCCATGCCAGTAATTACTGTCTTATACTCAACATTATTATTTGTTGCCGGGAACTTGAGGCGCAAAGAATACTCCAATTCTTCAAATTTTGGCCCTATCATAATGAAGCCTGTCCCGAATCCTTCACCGTGTGAAGATCCGTCCACAAAGATTTTCCAAATTGCTTCCTATCGCAAGGGGTAGTCAATCAGATTCGTAAGCACTGAGATAAAATCCATCGATGCTTACGCTTTGATAGTCGTTCTTGGCTTAAACTTGATGTTAAATTCACTTAACTCGACTGCTCACTTTAACATCCTCCCAGAAGTTTTAGGATGATGCAAAATCTACTTAACATGTTGATCTGTCATAACTTGTACTGTGAGATTGGAAGTATGGCCTTAACTTTCTGACGCCACAATCAACGCAAACACCAGTTGTTCTGTAAGGCTATACCATGTTTTTGCGCCTCTCAACACTTAGCTAACATAGTAGAACAGCTTCTGTACCTTTGAAAATTCCTTTACGAGCACCGCACTGATCCCATGCTTTAATACTCCTAAATATAAACACAGTACATTCCCTGCGCACGGCCTAGTCAGGATGGATGGCTGTTGTAGAAACTGTTTCAAGGATTTAAGATACTCCTCACACTCCTAGGTTTATTCAAAGTTGGTAGAGCCCCCAGTTTCCTCAACTCATGAAACAATTCAACGTAGCTACCCGACCTGTTAGCATTTGGACGTCCTTCGTACTCTCAGGGCTTTTCATTTATAGAATAGCCTGAATCTTATCTATGTTTGCTTGAATGCCTATATGTGTTATCATAAAACCCAAAAATTTTCTACCCAATGTACCAAAGACACACTTCTTGAGATTGAATTTCAGTCTATTTTGTCAGGCGACATCGGACACTTTCTGTAATTCAGCCATATGGTTGTCGTCCTTTGTACTCTTGACGAACATGTCATCTACTATGCTTCAATAATACTCCTAACCAGGTCTATGGAGACCTTATTCGCCATTCTCTGATAAGTTGCTCCAACATTTTTCAAACCAAACAGCATAGTTGTATAATAGTACGTCCCACAATCAATTATGAAAGAGGTTTCTCCTAGTCCAACTCGACCATAAAGATCTGATGGTACCTAGAAAAGGTATCCAGAAAACTTAATCGTTCTTGACCAGACATGGCATCCACCAAGTGATCTATTATGGGTAGCGGGTACGAGTCTTTCGGATACACTTTATTCAATCCAGTGTAATTTACGCACATGCACTATTTTCTATTCAATTTTTTCACAAGGACGACATTCGTCAACCATGCAGGATATTGCACATCCCTAATAAACCCTGCCTATAATAGCTTTTCAAATTCTACCTTTGCTGTAACCTACTGTCTCAGGATGAGGTTTCTTTTCACCAAGACGATGTTGAGCGACTCATGGGTAGATCCCTTGAATATCATTTGGGCACCATGCAAAAATATCCAAATTGTCAGATAAACACTTCACCAATTCTTCTCTTCCTTTTGACTTATGGTCTGCCCCAATGCTAAATTCACGTCGTCCTGCCATCGAGATTTTTTTCTATTATGTCAAGGGGCTCGATTCACCCCCTTGGAGGCTCGAGATCCATCGGTGATCCTTAGTTTGTATACTGTCAATATAACACTTTCTAAGATCGTTGGTTGCCCCTCACACCTCCAATACCACGACTTGTTGGGAATTTCATAATTTAATGATAAGTGGAAGGAATGGCACCAGCAGCTTTTAGCAGAGGTCGACCGTAGATTGCATTATATGTCATAAGGGTCTGACAACCAGAAAATTTGTCAGGATCACCATGCTTGTAGGATAAGTGCCACGGGGATCTCTATAGCTCCTTCTGGTATGATAATGGCCCATCCGAATACTTCGAGGAGCGTGGATAATGCTTTCAATCTTTTCGAGAAATTTTTCAATCCCACAAATGATTAGTCAGGAGTCTCCACTTCAAAAGATGAATGATCTCCTCCAAATGGATGCATTCTTCTATGTCATGCCCATAGTACATAAGGAAGTGGTAATAATTGCTCTTGTCTCTCTTGCTAGCTGATGCTGTAATTGGTTTTGGCCAGTCAAACTCCTTCATATTTCATATTTCCATCAGCACCTTTTCCCGCAGAGTACTTAAAGGAGTGAAGGCCTTAACCTTCTTTTGCCTCTGCCTGATGGATCGAACCTGAGCGTACCCCTTGTTTATGCACTCGTTCTTTGGCATGCTTTTGTTAGTGGATTTTCGCTCATCACTTGACTTTCGCTTGTGACTTTCTACCTCTCATCCTTCCCTATGATTTTTTGTAACCTTTCTTTGCTTCCTTTGCGTCAACGAACTTGTCACCCTTTTCAATAGGTTATGATGCATCGATTTCGGGGAGATATTTGGAGAGTGACATCTTAAAGGACCGATTATGTGTCCAATTCATCAACGGTATTACCACTGCAGGCATTTGAAAGTCTTTTATGCCAAGTGTCGTCTGGCTAAACCTAGTTAAGTACTCCTGCAAAGATTTATCTTTCTCTTGTACAAACTGCATCAATCCAATGGATGTCTTCATCTTCATCTTGCTACTCAAGAAGTAAGACGTAAAACTCCTAGAGAGCTCATCAAATGTTTTTATAAACCGAGGTGCCAAAGTGGCCATCCAGTCTTTGGCTTCTCTCCTGAGTGTTGGGGGAAAAGACCGGCACATTACTAGATTCGGGGCTGCATAGAGTCTCATTAAATCAACGATGGTCCGTAAGTGGTCAAGGGGATCTGTGACTTCGTCATAAGCTCCTATCATTGTCTATTTGAAGCCTTTCGGTAGAGAAACTGTAATGATTTTGGGAGCAAATGGGTCTTCTTCCAAAACCATTTGTCTGTGTCTAACCTTCTACTTGGATAATGCATCGTCTGTCTTCTGGGCCATCATTTCTTCCATCTTTCTTTTCAAGTCTATCATGGGCCGAGGAACTTGCAGAACTGCAACCCCTGTAGCCCCCAAGCCTCCTATTACTGGCTGAATAATAGGTTAGATAATCGTTTGTGCCGCTTGAGGAGGTCGCTCACGTATGGCCTTCAGCGGGTTCTGTGGTGGGGCTACGGCTTTTTACGATTGACTTTACAGAATGGTCCTCATAGCTGCCGACTGAGTTTCCAGAATATTGAATTGGCTCTGCATCACATATTGTGGCGACGATGGTGAGTAGTAACCCCTTGCAACGGACTCCGACTCCATCTCTTCTATATTTACAAACATCCGTGTTTCACTCCTAGTCCGTCTCCTTCACATAGCTTCTCTATTCAGTTGCTTTCCATAGACGACGCCAATGAAATAGTTATGAAATAAGCCTCCACTTCTTCCTTGAGGTACAAAGTGTTTCAACTACTCCGATGAACAAACGTTATCTACAAAATGAGGTTGGGACTTTCTCCCACGTTGTACCTCCGGCATGAGAATTAGTAGATGGTTTAAGAACGTATGAAGAGAAAATAGAATGGGTATTTAAGTAGCCAGAGTTTCATGATCCATACATGTCTTGCCTCGGGATTATTTATAGGTGTCTGAAACCATATAACATGCCAGGCGGTTATCGCGACACATGTCCCACGTAGCGCCTCCCACTACCTCCACGTCCTGAGTGGAGGACATCCACCTATCCAGTGGTTGGTTTTGTCCATGATAATCGCTGATCGGTTCCCATCCAACTCAATGGTATTTTTATGGTTAAATGTTGCATTGATCCGATTGTGGTAGACGGCCTAGCATGAATGTAGAGGGCCTCATAGCCGTAGGAGATCCAACATGAATGTAGAGGGTCTCATAGCGTTAGGCGACCCAACATGAAGGTAGAAAGTCTCAAAGCGATAGATGACCCAGTATGAACGTGGATGGCTTCATAGCGTTAGGTAGTCCAGCATGAATATAGAGAGCCTCATAGCTGTAGAGGTTGGGATGCTCTACATAACGTGTAGATTGAATAGTCTTCTTTTTATTGACCATAGTAGATAATTGTTGTTGCCTCTAATATCAATTGGTTTGAGTCTATGTAGATCTTTCAATATTCTGAGTTTTGAACCAAACCAAACCGCTTCGGAATAGTTTGGTTTAGTTTTCAATTTTTGCAGACCATTTCAAATCACCAAATAGTTAGCAAATAAAAATTTAAAATAAATTAATTTAAATTTTATCTAACTCATTATAACGAAACAAGTTAATTTAAAATATACATCTATATTTGATCCAACCTAATTAAACTCAAAATCTATTTAGGCAATTATCCATCACAATTAATTAATTAAATCATATTCAAATACCCGACCATCTATCATCGCAATAAATAATACATGTTGCTTAGGATCTTACTATATGTATGTTACGCCTCCAAACTGAGGCTCCAGAGAAGTTGTCATGTGGACGACACGTGGCAGATAGACCTACGTGGTAGAAGTAGCATGAAGGTTCACAAGGCTGAAGCAAAGACAGCGAACTGAAACCCTTGCTATATGGCCGAGGTACTTGACTGAACAAACCTTGAGCCGAGGCGCTTATTGGCACACTAACGAAGAAGTATATAGTGCCGAGGTTCTTCCTTTCGGAGAACCACCCCCAAGGACTTATCCGAGGCTCTCAAGTTCATCCAAAGTTCAAGATGTCGAAGTTTTTTCTAATATTAGATTTGGAGATCTCTTAGAAGTGATTGATGTAACACATGTAATAAAGTCTATCAGTATGTCAGTCTATTGTATAGGGTAGTTGACCCATTATCAATGCATTTATGGTATGAATAGACAATGATGTAAAGCCTGAGTAAGGGAGATGAGGCCAAGTGATTTAGATCCAACGAGATTTTCGTTATAATTAAAAAGGGGGTTAGATGATTGATAATGAAATCAACACTCATATATTCAGAACATACTCATGAACCCTTGAAAGGAAATACATTAATACTTCAACTATCCTTCTACATATTCCTGTTTGTTGTTACATA
>CAIGRP010068072.1:0-10381 GCA_903798385.1 Fraxinus cuspidata
GTGCCTTTAATTTTGAAATAATATGAGACATCTCTATGATGTACTCCCGAACATTACCTTAACCTTTATACATTAGTGAAACCAAGTTCGCCAAAAGCGTACTAGTTTCAGCCTTATCGCACTTTGCAAATATTTTTCAATTTCAGCAAGAAATTTCTTGACAGTAGTTACCTTATCGGACATAGTGCCCCTGAATGATACTGGAATATCACGCTTCATGATCATAAGACTCATGCGGTTTGAACGATCCCACTTATTAAAATCCTTTTTTTTCATCAACGGAACTTTTATCCGTAAGTGGAGCGGGGTGTTCAGTCCTTAACGCAAGATCTAAGTTCATGCAGCTAAGAACGATCTAAACGTTCTCTTTCGAGCCCTTAAAATTTGGTTCCATTTAGCACGGTAATATAGTTGATATTGGCAGATATTACAGAAGTTGATGGATTATCTGAATAGAGAATTTATACTTAATTAACATGTTCACATAGGAATCCGTATTAAACAATTAATAAATTCAAATAATGGTAAACCCCATCANATACCACGCTTCATGATCATAAGATTCATGCGGTTTTAGCACAGGAATTGAATTGACGTTGGCAGATATTGTAGAAGTTGATGGATTAACTGAATAGAGAACTTATACTTAATTAACATGTTCACATAGGAATCCGTATTAAACAATTAATTAATTCAAATAATGGTAAACCCCATCACAAAAGACCGAGCACAACATTGATATTTAGTCTTTGGACAGAAATACCAACTTGTAAGTGGTACTCTTAGTGTAGTAATCAAATATTGGCAATAAATTATGTCAAACAATAAACTTATCTTTGGACCGATTTATAGTTCACATAAAACAAAATCTAATAATTGTCACATATTCATTATCACATGTGTGTAAATAATTTGACCAAATATTAACCTTCCTTTGGGCCGATCAATATCCGCATGAATTACGTACACACAACCATCCTAATATTCCAAATAAATTAATCTAGGCAGGAGATATCACTTTGGTAACATGTTGCTTCAATTAATTTATTTAGGAAAATTAGTAATCCAAAGAAAATCTTAAATACCAAAATTTTAATTTTAATTTTAATTGTTAATCCTTAATTCTTTTATTTTATTAAGAAACTTTAGGGACCTAGAGTTAACAATTCAGAACTTTAGGGATCAAAAATTAATTATCCAGAACTTTATGGGTCATAATTAATTATTAAAAACTTTAGAAGTCAAAAATAAATTATTTAAAAACTTTAGGGATCCAAAAAATTAATAATTCAAAACTTTAGGGTTAATAATTAATTATTGAAAACTTTAGAGTTCAATAATTAATTATTCAAAAAAAAAACTTTAGAAATCCAAAAATTAATTATTTAAAACTTTAACGGCCAATTAAACCAATTATGAACCCGGAACATTAAATGCAATTGAATGATNTAATTATTCAAAAAAAAAAAAAAACTTTAGGGATCCAAAAATTAATTAATTATAACTTTAGCGGCCAATTAAACCAATTATGAACCCGGAACGTTAAATGCCCAATTGAATGAGTTTTAAACCTTAGGGGATGAATAATCAAAGTTGTAAACTGTAGGGGCTAAAATTTTAAATACTTAACCTTAATTTGAAATTGCAACCAAGAACATCAAAACTTCAAATTTTCAACACATACCCCCACCTCCAAAACTCACCCAAACCCTTAAGGCAACGCCGAGCACGGTGTCGACGAAGCCGAAGCCCCCAATTTATATTATTTTTTTAATTGAAAATTCTTGAAACTAAAAACTGAAATTATATGCTGGAAAAATATTTAGAATTTAATAAGAATAAATCCGGATTGTTAAATTCGAAAATAACGAGATTATCACAAGAACGAAATTAAAATTTTGATTCTCAATGACTCAACATGAAGAGGCTTTGATACCACTTGTTGAAACTTTTTCATGAAACTTAAACTTTATAAATTCGTCAAGATCTTCATGTCAAATCACCAAGAAATTTAATTAACGTGGAACATGCCTTGATCCATTGATTTGTGTCTTAAATCTTGATCTTTAATTTAATTGCTCAAACCTTCTTCTCGATTCTTGATTGTGGATTTATGGATCTTCCTCTTCAATATGTTTTCTCTTTTATTCTTGTGTTGATGAGATGACACAAAGAATGAGAATTTCACATATGAATTGTGGACTGTAACCCTATATATAGTTTTCATATGTATTAGGCCCATCGTCAAATACAAACCCTAATGGATCCGGTCTCTACACATATAGTCCGACCCACACTTTATTTAGATGTCAAAACCCAATTACTTAATTCTTTATTAGATCACTTTAATTTTTGGGCTTAACTTTAAGATATCATTTATACACAATTAATTGCATATGTTGGCCCACATGGCAAATTAAATAATTTCCCAACAAAGTAATCCGCCACTATTATAGCAAATTTCACTTCTCCTTTTCCCATGGGCATGGGTCCAATCAGATATATTTTCCATTTTAAGAAAGGCCATGGGCTGATGATCGAGGTGAGTTCTTCATATGGAGATCAAATTATTGGTACAAGTCATTGACATTTGTCACATCTTCTTATTGTCTAAGGCATCCCGTCCCGTTTCAAGGTTGGCTAAAAGTATTCTTATCTAAAAATTTTGTAAGCAGGGATTGACCCCGGTGTGAATCCTAAAGATTCCTTCATGTACTTCTCGAAAAGCATTATAGGCTTCTTTCTCATTTAGACACCTTAGGAGAGGGGTTGCGTATTCCCTTTTGTAGAGCTCTCCATCCACAAGGGTGTATCTCCGATCTCAATCTTAGTTTTTGAACACCCACAGGGTTTAGAGGGGTTTTTCTTTCTTTCAATAAGTTGATGATCTTATCTTTCCACGTCGGCTGGGGATCAACTGTCATAGCTACTACTTATTTTTAGTAGTGGACGAATGTCATATCCTTCCAACGAGATTCTGTGGAGCTCTTCTATTTCCTCACTAGTTGCGAGCCAGGGTAAAGCATTTGCGTGACTATTCTAAGATTTAAGAATTTGTTTTACCTTAACAAAGTTGAAGTTTTTCAATTCTATATGGACCATTCGGATATGGTTGATCATTCTTTCTTATTTGGTTTAAAAAGACTCATTGATTTGATTGACGATTGGTTGGGAATCCTTGTGAGCTATTACTTTCGACACCTTTAATTCTTGGACCATTTTCAAGCATGCTATCAGGGCTTCATATTTAGCTTCGTTGTTGGATGCTTTGAAGCTAAAACTCAAGGCTTGGCAAAAATGATATTGGTTCGGGCCTATAAGCACAATTTCTGCTCTTACTTGAGCCTCCATTGAGGACTCATCAATAAAGAGTTCCCATGGACGATCTTCAATTTGTTGGCCTTAACGGAGGTTCAGGTTGAATTCTGCCACAAAATTCGCTAGATCTAGTCCTTTGAAGGCGGTTTGTGGTTTATAGGAAATGTCAAATTGTCCAACTCAAGTGTCCATTTAACCATTCGACCTAAGGTTTTGGGTTTTGTAACACTTGCATTAACGAGAAATTGGTTAAAACATCCATGGGGTGTTCGAGAGAGTTCGGTTGTAATTTTAAAAAATAATTGTAGATAAAGTGATGAGTCTAAAATGCATTTCTTAATGTACAATACCCGATAATCAATTACTGGAGCATTTTGAAACCAAAATCCCTAAATAAATATTATGCATTTAATATAAAATTATAAGATTTATAATTTTCAAGTATTTAAAAATTTTAAAAAAAATTCAAAATTATTTTAGGCTTCAAAATGTACTTTTTAAAATTGCAATCCAGTCCCCATGCGTTTGGAGCAAATTCTTTATTGTTATTGTTATTATTGTTGTTATTATCATCATCATCATCTTATAGGCAATTTTCTATCATTTTTTTCTTTGTACAGTAATTTCGATGTGTATGGAGCAATTTTTTTTTTTTTAAATTTAAATCATCGAGCAGTCTTATAGGCAGTTTTTTATCATTTTTTTTGTACCCTAATTTCGTTAATTAGGGTTTACTGGTGTGGTCGGATTTCACATATTCTGCAAGTATGGTGTTTGACACAACAACATAATGGCCACAGGGTGAAGGGTACTATTCTCCATTCATCGTCTTCTACATAGAGTGAAGGGTACTATTTACCTAAACTTCAAAACCTTATAACTTGTTCATTTTAAGTCCGAATTTATAGTTCTTTACGTAGTTGGAAAGCTCATGGAAAAGCCTTTCTAACCATACCAATCTTACCGTACAAAAGTTAACGAACATGAAGTAGTAATTTTTTGATTTTTTCTAAAACTCAAATGATCCGGTGATCCGATGATTTTTTCGGGTCGACAATCGAGTCAAGTCTGAAAACTATGGTATGAAAGCGTTGAATTATTCTTCTTTGTAGAATTCCAATGGAACAGGTCATTAGAAAGCTAATGACCACTACAAGATTGGATTTGAAAATATTAAAAAAAAAAATTACATATTTGTAACTATGTGTTTAATAAAATATCCAACATAATTAAAAAAAGAAAGTTTAATTCATTAAAATAGCTTTTGTTTTGCTAAAATTTCGGCCAATATACATTGTAACTAATTTTTTTATTTTTTTTCTTGGAATAAGTTCAATCGAAGTTGGCTATTGCAATATGAATAAGATTTTTCTAAAACAAGATTTTTCAATCCATTTAATTTATGAATAACCACCATGGAACGCCGTGTTGTTTAGCTAGCTTAGGAAATTGAGAAAAAGCATGTAAATAACTAGAACAATTCCCTGAGAGTTTACTTCAAGTTAACGCAATTTCTTCACACCCTACCCAATGTCCAAAAGCAAAGACTGAGAGTTGAATTCAAGTCTCTCAATGGCTTTATATACTGAGAATCAAAATAGATTTTAACCACAAATACCACTATAATTATTAGCAAATTTCTCACATAATGGCATTTTGTCCCACAAATTTCTTTAAATTAACTATGTCCAATAGCCAAATCCTCAAGCTTTTTGTTCTTCATTACCTATGCATACTATTGTGTCTTCCTCGTTTATGATTTTGTGCAGACACAGACACTATTACAAGAAATCTTGTCCTAAAAGACCCCGACACCATATCATCAATTGGCAATATTTTCAAATTGGGATTCTTTTCCCCTGATAATACAACCAAGAACCGCTACTTTGGTGTATTTTACAGCGTTTCTGAATCAACAGTGATAATGGTTGCCAACAGGGACAAACCAATTCCAGATTCTTCCGGCAGTAGAACGATATCACGAGATGGGAATATCGTACTAATGAATGGAGAAAGTGAGATTGTTTGGTCAACAAATGTTACGACCTCTTCGGTTAATGCCAGTGCCCAGCTTTTCAGTACTGGAAATCTTGTTCTGCGAGATAATTCAAGTGGGCGTATGTTGTGGGAGAGCTTTGGACATCCGTCCAATACTTTTTTGCCTCACTTGAGGTTAGTTGACAACATAAATACAGGTAATAAGGTGGTCCTGTCCTCATGGAAAACCCCGACGGATCCAGAAGTTGGAAATTTCTCAGTGGGTCTCCAGGCTCTGAATATTCCTCAAATCTATACTTGGAATGGGAATCGTCCACACTAGCGAAGTGGTCCATGGAATGGGCAGATTTTTATTGGTGTACAAGATATGTATTCTGTTTACCTGGATGAATACATTGTGATAAATGATCCTCCAGGAACTTACTCTTTCACTTCGCCAGAGGGGAATTCTTCATGAGAGTTACTTTGAATTCAACGGGGAGTTTGGTTCAAACGTTGTGGAATGATCAGAGACAGAAATGGGATACGACATGGCTGGCTCCTTGTCAAGAATGTGATGTTTATGGGACTTGCGGGCCATATGGGAGTTGTAATGCTGAGTTGGCCTATTTGTTCTTGTCTGAGGGGGTTTGAACCAAAGAATTCCGAGGAATGGGGAAGACGAAACTGGACTGGTGGATGTGTCCGAAGAAAACCATTGCTCTGTGATCGAAATAATAATACGAGCAGTGGTGGCAAAGAAGATGGATTCTTGAGGCTCCCGTATATGAAAGTGCCTGATTTTGCTGAACAGGGACCATCTAGGACGGTAGAGGAATGTAGAAGTCTCTGCTCGATGAATTGCTAGTGCATAGCCTATGCACGGGACACGAATCTTGGTTGTATGTTCTGGAGCCAAGAACTGATTGACATTCAGCAATTTTCTAACGTTGGCGAAGATCTTTACATTCGTCTAGCTTCTTCAGAACTAGGTACTTATAGTTCTGTTGTCTATGATAACTTGCCATATAAAGTTTATGAACTCATTATTGATTAAGTCTTAAGATGAGTAATTTGATATTTGGTTTTTTCAGATGGGCACAAAGACAAAAAGCTGATTATTATCATTCCAGTAGTGGCGGGTTTGGTTGCCATTTTGATTTGCATTTTCATTTATTGGTGGTTGACGGCCAGGCGAAAAGGTAACACAGAATGAATGGTGGATAATTTATTGGGCTTTACATGTGTGTATACATGTATCTGTCAGTTAAAGATATTGATTTTCCTTGTGGAACCAGGAGCCAGAGGTGGGGAAACATATCCATCAGATTCGGCCCGAATAGTGCTTAACGATGATATGGATAAAGTTAAACTTGAAGAATTTCCCTTATTCACGTTCAAAACACTTGCAAATGCCACAGACCAATTCCATGATGACAATATGCTTGGAAGGGTGGTTTTGGTCCTGTTTACAAGGTAATTTTTTGTGACCATGGGCCCCGAGAACTGCATTTTATATAGTTCTCGTGCTGAAATCGCTGTTAATGTGTACGCAGGGTAAATTGGCAGATGGAAAAGAAATTGCAGTAAAGAGGCTTTCAGCAGCATCTGGACAAGGAATGGAAGAATTTATGAATGAAGTGGATGTGATTTCCAAACTCCAACATCGAAATCTTGTTAAATTACTAGGATGTTGTGTCGAGAAAGAAGAGAAAATTCTCGTTTATGAATACATGCCTAATAAAAGCTTAGACGTGTTTCTGTTTGGTTAGTTGAAATTCAACTCTGTTCTGTGTCCTTTCAGAATGTCTTCTACTATTAGTTTTTATAATTTGCTTTAATTCATGTAGATCCTTCACATCCAACACAGAAGATACTCGATTGGAAGAAANGAGAAAGAAGAGAAAATTCTCGTTTGGTTAGTTGAAATTCAACTCTGTTCTGTGTCCTTCCAAAATGTCTTCTACTATTAGTTTTTCTAATTTGCTTTAATTCGTGTAGATCCTTCACATCCATCACAGAAGATTCTGGATTGGAAGAAACGTTTTAGTATCATTGAAGGTATTGGGCGAGGCCTTCTCTATCTTCACAGGGATTCTATACTAAAGATAATCCACAGAGATTTGTAACTGAGTAACGTATTGCTGGATGAGGACTATAATCCAAAGATTTCAGATTTTGGAATGGCAAAATTATTTGGAGGCAACAAAGATCAAGCAAACACGGGAAGAGTCGTGGGAACTTAGTAAGCAAATGTTAAATTTACAAAAGTATTGTTCCCGCATGTTTGGTAAGCAGATAATACTGTAAACATGCCATTCATTTTTAATGTTGAATTATTCAAACTTAAATGTATTTATCATATTGTTGCAGTGGATACATGGCGCCGGAATATGCCATGGAAGGAAGATTTTCTGAAAAATCTGACGTTTATAGTTTTGGTGTTCTGATGTTAGAAATCGTGAGTGGGAAAAAGAACACCAACTTCTACAATCACGAATGGTCGTTAAGCCTTTTGGGTTGTGTAAGCCACTTTGTAATCTTCCTTTTTTTTGTGTGTTTTCAAATATTACTCGGGATCTTATATATGATAACTTGTATCAGGCATGGAAATTATGGAATGAAGACAACGGTTCAGCCTTTATAGATCAGACGATATACAAAGNCCACTTTGTAATCTTCCTTTTTTTTGTGTGTTTTCAAATATTACTCGGGATCTTATATATGATAACTTGTATCAGGCATGGAAATTATGGAATGAAGACAACGGTTCAGCCTTTATAGATCAGACGATATACAAAGCCAAATTCCAGGGAGAGATGGTGAGGTGCATTCACATTGCACTATTGTGTGTCAAAGAATTCCCTAATAACCGGCCTACAATTTTGACTGTTCTTGCAATGCTCAGTCGGGAAATTGTGGATTTGCTTGTGCCGGAGCAACCTGTTTTTGCCGAGAAGTGGAACCGTAGTCATGTCACCTCTTCCCAGATGGGTATCTCCATTAACGATGTCACTCTTACAATACTTGATGGACGATGATTTTGGACTTCTTTCACACCGTTTTAATAAAATTCTCTTCTATTTCCATATGTTACATATAATAGTTTGTTAAAATTAGATTATTTATGTGTAATAATCCTGAGTTGTGTTTGTCCAATTATACGAGTTTGAGATGGGTTGCTTGCATTTTACAAAATTATCAACTAAGTGTGTACAAGTTTGAATACATTTTTTTTTTTCAATAATTTTTTTTAATATTAAAGTATAAAATATACCGTCCAATTATATGAGATATTATAGTGGCTCATAATTACTTTCATATCCACTCTCCATTTTAAGTATGCTAGTGTAGGTTAAAACTAGTCGCGGAAATATTCTATTTATCCTTAACTCTACGATCTGTAATTTGTTCATTAATTTCCATTTTGTTTAAATATGTTACTTTTTTAAATAAAAACAATTTTGCCAACGGAGTCCTTTTAATTCAGGGCATGTCAACGAAAGAGATGTTGATATGCAACTTCTTGAAAATGTCTAGGAATTTTGCAGACTGCTTGTGAAGTTTATGCTTATGAAAGAGGCTTATAAATTTTGGTTGGACTTGGTGTTTCAGTAGTAGACATCTCTGCGTTATCTTTCTGATATGTTTCCTTGGTAGGTGCAGACTGTTCTTCTCTTGCTGATTCATCAATCAAATTATGTTTGTCCTTTTTCGTTGCTCATTTTGCTTAAATATCTAGTCATTGTACCCCCACTTCTAGTTGTTATGGTCTTTACTTGCTCTTTCGGATTAGTGACTGCATTGCTAGGCAAAGTACTCGGTGTGCATTCAAACAGCAGGAAGACCATCTGACTAATATGAGTCTCCCAACTTTTTAATAAATACCAGTTGATTTTGACAATTTGTCTCATTTTACTGAAACAACTTATCAGTTTTCTACATATATTGTTGGACAATCTCTCACTCGACTTTCTCTCATGTTGAGACCACTTGAAATTTGGGTGTTACTTCCATCCCACTTGTAAATATGGGTTGTACAGTGGTCGTGGATTGTTTGCCCCTATAATTGCGCTATCAGAAATTGGGTTTGTATGGACCTTATTCACCCCCACGTACTTGGGCTTTCACTAAAAATTCCGATTGCATCATTAGAGCATTAATATGAGCATTAGTGATCGATGTATTGTCTAATTCATGTAAACATGCCACTTTATTCGAAACTAGTTGATCTGATGAGAACATATAATGCATCTTTGCAATAATTTCAATGTTTGATTAATTTGTAATAAACCCATTTGCTGAGTAGTCCACTTGAAGATGAATTTACTACAGTTCCCAAATCCGCTTCAAGTGCCTATTAGATGTTTGACCTTCCCACAATCCCACTCGTTTGAGGATGGCAAGCAGTGGCCACAAAATATTGCATACCATATATGTGTAGAATTGACTTAAAATAAACAATCGCTAATCATGGCCCAGGGTGCTCCATATCTGCTGTACATTTAATTTTTATAAACCATACAACCATCCTTGCCTTTGCTTCCACCCATTTAGATACATAGTCCACCGATACCACGGCCGGTCCTGACCTTAGGCAAATTAGGCTATTGCCTTGAGCCTCATAATTTTGTGGGGCCTCAAAGGGAAGAAAAAAAAAAAACCCAAAAGCTGCCTCTAATTTTAGATTTTTTTACGACCATTACAAATAATATCTTTCAAACAAAGCTCAGATCCAATAAAATATCTAAATCAAAAGTAATTCAATATTACTTTTTTGACTTCATAATAATATAAAAAAAAATTCAAAACACAAATTTGATCTTACTATAAGGAAAGCAGATCTGACATCATTAAATTATTTTACTTTTGCACTTTTGTTTATTAAAATATATACCACTTTGATAGAAGAAATCGAAAACAAGAACAATTTCCTTTCAACCACACAATTGCCATATTATAATACTTCACAGTACACAAAATAGGAAGAGATAATAATAATTATTATATATTCTCTATGTTAGTAAGAAATATTTAATTTTATTTATGATTCTTTTTATTTGCATTCTTATAATAATTCCTCAAC
>CAIGRP010068076.1:0-12763 GCA_903798385.1 Fraxinus cuspidata
ATAAGATAGTTTTAGAACTATTCTATAAGATAAGGATATATGTTGCAATATATATTAGTTCAATTCATTAAGGGTAAGATAGACCTTTACCAATAAAATATGGCTATTTGACCAACAAACATTGAGATGAGAATTTTCTTCAAATGCATTGTTTGACTATGCCTTTTAACAAAGAATCCCATTATAGAATTAGTAAGTACCATAACTTTTGACAGTCTAAGAATCTGATCAAACAGGGGCCGAATTTTATCCGGCGAAAATTCTTGCTTACGAGGATCCCCCATCCAGAGCAAGTCCTTCTAGCTGGGCTAACATTTCTGCCTTGAATATCTTCGAAAGTTTGATTTTGCTTGTACAACCTCAATGTCTTTATCATTACACAAAGGGGCTTTACCATTATCCTTCCCCTTGTCACCCTGTTTTCTCCCCATCCTTTTTACCCCAAATTCAAACCTTAAACGGAGCCTTATCTCAACAATTCAATGTTCAAAACTCCTAATTCCAAACCCGAAACAAAATTTTTATTCATACTTAGATTCTTAATTTCTAATTTAAGAATGCGAGGAGAGAGAGAAAAGTTCCCCATTTTTTTTTTCAATGAAATTAGAGTGTCTTCTTTAAGCAATTAATTAATAGTGGAATCCATGCGATCAAATAACAAAAGGCGCTTGGGTCGTACATTGGTTTGCAATTGATACATTTTCGTATGACGTAGCTAACCATCGATACGTAGAATGATTACAATCCAAACAGTATTTCTTTTTTGACTTTGGTTAGTTGCCGTTAACTCGATAGATGGAAGTATATCTATGTAAATCAAGCGAGTCAAAAGCCCAATTTAGCCGCGACAATAATTTATTGTTCTGAAATACTGGTGATGTTTCCTATTTCTCTAATTATAAGTACAGGTGAAATATTGTTCACTAAGCATCAAACGTTACACAACTTTAGTGATCGTAGTGGTATCACCAAACAAACGTGTGATGCATAAGCGAGGTTAGCCTGACGTATTAGCCCAAGTAATAATATTTTATTTGAAGTTATAATTCATACATGCTACATCACGTCCTAAGAAGTTCTCTAGTTAGAGTAACTCGAAATAGGAAGCTCAAAGATTCATTTTGTTTGGAGTTTTAATTCCTTTTACATCATGCAGAAGGTTACAACTTAATATTCTTACTTCTATTGTTTGTTAATTTATTTGCCGACAAAATAGCTACAATAAAGCAACAATTACAAAGTGCGTTTTGGCGACCGAATTGGTAACACCAAACATATCTTGATAATGAATTAGAATGATGTATTTATAGAGATATGTGGTGTATTCCTATTAGGATTGCACAGTTGAAATCCCTAGGAGTTCTACCATGATTGGAAGTTACAACTTGATTGGTTTTGTATCATCCATGTGTTAAGGTAAAGATGAGACTCTGGTGGTAGAATCATTTTAGGATGAGGTAACGTACTAGCAGCAGGACTCCGTTTCATTGAGTTAGATATGTTTTGATATGGAGGAGATTCCTAATAAATCAGAGATTGCATGGTACGAGGTCTTGGCCTTAAACTCGAGGAAGAGTTGTTGGAACGAGGAGGGCCTGAGCCCGAGGAGACATTACTCAAGGAGATCGTGAGGGTCTAGGTCAAATTGACCCTGAACTCCTCGGGCTCCGTGCTCGAGCTCGACCTAAATTGGGACTGAAATAAGGGCTAAATAAACCTCATTCATTGCAAATGGTCCAACATGAACTTTAACTAATACTAAATAGGTATATTGATGCATTTCGGTTAAGTGCTTAACATCCAGGCTCATATCCGTAGCCCACACACATATGGACTATAATCTTTATGAAAGAGTTAGAATACATCACAGATCCTATGCTTACTGTGGGATCGAAATATGGAAGTATATCTATTTAATTCTAAAGCGTCAAAAGCCCATTTGAGCCGCAACAAAACTTTATTGTTCACAAATACTGATGAGGTTTCTGTTTTTCTAATTATATGTATGGGTGAAATGTTGTTCGCTAAGCTTGACGGTTTTGGCGATCGTAGTGGTATAACCAAAGAAACGTATCGTACAAAATCGAGGTTAGCCTAACATATTTTATTTGGAGTTATAATTCATGCTACATCACAAGAAGTTCTCTGGTTAGAGTAGCATGTTTATGTTACAGGAAACAAAAAGCTTCATTTTGTTTGGAGATTTAATTCCTTCTGCATCATAGTGGTGATATGCAGAAGGTACAACTTAATATTCTTACTTCTATTGTTTGTGGACAAAATAATTACAATAAAGCATTAATTAACCGAATTAGTATCACCAAACATAGAGGCCAATTGAAAAGCAAGGCTTCTTGATACTTAGCTCCAAATAGTAATATTGTTCTTGGGGCTATAAATGATGCGTTCATATGTTCCATGGTGTGATCAACTCGAGAGAGGAAAAGTGTACTTCACTTGTTTTTTTCGTTGGTATTCTGTCCTGTTCTTTCTGTTTCTGATAACATATTCTGCTCGTAGATGAGTTGAGAAAGCAAACCGACTAAAATAATCCCGAGAACTGCAGCTTTCCGCCATTCGAATGAATCGTTTGAGGCTTCAATGATGCCAGTGACTACTAAGCCAATTAGTGCAAGGTAAATGTTCCTTCTAGTTACTGAACCTGCATTTTTTTTGGTAAGCTCCCTGATTTTCTCTGTTTCTTCCTTGGTTTTTTCTACTTCGATTGGTGTTTTGGGTTTCAAGTTTTTGAAGAACAGCCCTTCATTTCTGTCTTCATGAATTTGGTCTTCAAAGTCTGTTACCGTTTGTTCATTCTTCTCAATCTCCAATTTGTTCAACTCCGCAGATTCTTCAAAGGCTTGCATCTGGCTCTCAATATTTTCCATTATCTGCTCAACAAATGAACAAAATCCAGTTATTGATAGATGGAATTTCCTAAAAAGTCTGCTTTTTCTACGCATTTTATAAAAAAGAAGTTCGACAGACCCTGGCTCCGGCTTCATCCAATTCTCTGAGGGCATTTTCTCCTATCTGGTCAATTTCAGCATTGGCTTCTTCAGCAAACTGGGTCAGATATTCTGATCTTTCGTCCAAGTAATCAGTGAGACGGACTTTTTGGGCTTGAAGCATTGCAATTCTGGCAAGAAGCTCCTGCTTACGAGTATCTCCTTGAGGTGCCTTACCCTCTGAATCTGAATTATCCGAATCATTGGACTTGCTGAGGGACAGGATAACCCGTCGTCTCTGAAAGTACTCTCTTTTGTGGACAAGATGATGGATAGGAGCGAACGATGTTTGAATTGCTTTAAGAAAAACCATAGTCTGTTTTCGCTTTGTTAGCAGAGTTGAGAAGGGGATTCAGTTTCACGTATGTACAATGGATATGTTTTGGACCTCTCACTAGACTTTGCCTTATCTTCTAGTTTGTATTTATATATTCTTGAAAGAGAAATAAGTGATTCATATCATTTGGACAACTTATACCAGTTGGAGTTAAGAGTACAGATTCAACCTAGACAAATTAAAAAGATTTCTTATTTTAAAATCTACTTATTCACTTTTAAGTAAACTTTTCAAGCTTAGCCAAACATTCTTTTATCTTCCCTACTTGAATTCTACTAAGAAAGCTCTTCTGTGGAGCGGTAAGCATGGCCTCAAAAGAAGGGAGCAGACAAGACTTTGTTCGTGTTTGGCGAAAGTAATTTAATTTGAGTGATTATAAACTAATATGTAGATAAATAGAATGTCTGACCTGCTCAATTATTAACCTAAGCTTTCCCAAACACGCTCTCTTTCTTTAGCTCACTTGACGTTAAAGGAATAATAGTTTCAAGAACAGAAAAATTAAGCAGAAATTAACAATAAAAATTATCGGATTAAGAAGAAGAAACACTTCCCCTCGGTATTCACAAATTTTCATCACATGGTAATAAGGCATAAGAAGCGCTAAACGATAACCTAAATAATAGACGAACTCAATCAACGAGGTTTTCCTGTGACCTTCTTGTAAGTGTAGAACTTTGCAATCAACAGATACACGAAGAAGTTGATTAAGCTGAGGATGGCCAATAACCAATAGAAGTAGTCGAGATGGCCCCGGTTCAAGTTATCCGGAATCCAACCAAGTTTTCCGTCTCTTGTGGTAATGTCGGTCACAACCGTCACTAAAAGAGTACTCAGGTAGTTACCTAATGCAACCGTCGTGAGAGAGAGAGCCGAGCACAAGCTTCTCATCGCATCAGGTGCCTGGTCGTAAAAGAACTCCAATTGGCCAATGAACGTGAAAACTTCTGCACATCCAACCAGAAAGTACTGAGGCACTTGCCAGAAAATTGACATGGGGATTGTTTTACGATCATAGTAATTATTTCTTCTCACATAGTCAAGCCTAATAACCTCTAGTGCACCAGAAACGACCATGGCAAAAATCGAGATGACAAGTCCAATGCCCATTCTTTGGAGCTGGGTAAATCCGCGTTCATGGCGAGTGAACTTCCTTACAACTGGGATGATTATTTGGTCGTATACAGGCACCCAGAAAATGACACTGACTGTATCAAAGAGAGAGAGGGATGCTGATGGGATTTCAAAATGAGGGCCAATATGTTGGTCCATGGTGTTGCCTTGTAGAACAAACATTGTGCTCATTTGACTGTATACAGTGGCAAAAACTATTCCAGATGCCCAAACGGGGAGAATCCTGACTATCGACTTCAGTTCTTCAACTTGAGTAACGGTGCAAAGTCTCCAGGGATCCACCATACCTTTGACATTGTCTGTTTCAGTCTCCACCGCAGCCTTATCAAAGAACCTAGAATTTAATATGTTCAATTTAGTATAGTGTCAAAAACTTTGCAAGTATTCGAAATTCTTGATTTTAATATAACTACCTGAACTTCTCAGTGTGCTCAAGTTTGCGGCTCCCTTGAATGTTAGATTCCATATCGGGAGTTTCATATAGGAGAGACTTGTCAGATGGAACTTTTACGCTATGTTTTCTCATGGATGCAACCAACACCTGAAAGATTCGTGTGAGGGGACTCCCTCCGGGTTTTTGGAGCCGATACAGATGACTCCCCGAGAAGAAAAACATGACTGCAATAGCCATAGCAACTGTTGGAACCCCGAACCCCCAACTCCAGCCCACATTCATTTGTATCCATACCAAAACTGATGAAGCAATAAGAGCGCCGATATTAATTGACAGATAAAACCAATTGAAGAAGGAGCTCTTCTTTTTCCTCTCGATTTCATCAGTTTCATCAAACTGGTCTGCTCCAAAGGAGGAGACGCACGGTTTGATTCCACCAGTTCCGAGTGCAATAATGTATAGTGCTGCAAAAAAGACTGCAGCTTGTGATCCTGTTGGATTACAATCGTTCTTAATACATTCAGGCTTTAGCCCATGGACTGAAGCAGACAACGTTAGGAGTGTCATTCCCTGAAATAACAAAATATTTCTGTGAATTTCCACGGAAAAATTAACCTGCTTGCTGCATGATATCCCTCAATCAAGAATACAAATAACAAGTGCATTATTGCCCCCGTCAAACATATCGCAGGCGTGGTTAACCCAAACATGGTACAAATATGATAACAGAGGATCCCCAAAGAAGACAAGGAGAAATACTCACTATAAGATAAATGATTACGAAAATGGCAATTGTCCAGTATCTTCCGAGGTAGGAATCAGCCAGGAAAGCTCCAATCAGTGGTGTGATGTAGCAAGTTCCAGACCAATTGGTAACATTGTTTGATGCAGTCACATTCGATTGGCCAAGGCGTAACTTGAGATAATTCACCAGATTAGTACTCATGCCATAGTATGCCAACCTCTCAGAGCATTCATTTCCTAGTCGGATAAAGTTTCAATTACGTTAACAGAAATTAAATTACTCAAACTAATTATACTTACACCTTGTCTAGAACTAAATAGAAACCTTACCAAGGATAAAACGGCATGCCTTCCAATTTCCAGTTTTCATCTTATCAGCAGGCTTTTTATGGATATCCAGTGTTCCATCATTCGTATAGATGTTTTCATCTCCCATGGCAGTAATCTATCAAGCCTTCGACTCAATAATGTCACTCAACACTCTCTCTTAAGTCTTAACGATGCACCTGCATAAAAATGATCAGAATTAAAGCAAATTACCACCTCATATCTGTTCTTGAATAACACAAACTCATTAAAACCCACTTCTATCAGATTGCTCTAATATAGAAAACTCTATTGCAAGTTGTGTAGACGAAAACCATAAAATATGATGCAAATCGACAAATTAGGCATCCCATATCTTCAATTATTAATTGCCTAATTGACGTTGACCCAAAAAAATACTCCATTCTTCCCCATCTCTCTTTGGATCCGTTATTCAAAGATTGCTCCTGCTGTGTGTGTACACACAAACACAGCTGGCATAAAAAATAAGAAAATGTAGACAAACAGAATATACTCATCAAATGAAGAATCAAGAACGTGAAAACGAATCCACAAATTCAACCTTCCATAAACGGTCAAGATTCATTGAAAAAAATCAACCAATTTTTTAACCAGATAACGTAATCAGTCAGTAGAGTAAATTTCGTGATAATGATCATTATTCATATTTATAATTCAAGTATTCTACAAAGTAATTTGAACTTGATAGAGATCTCCATGAATTCATTACCCAGATCTTTGAAAATTTTGAACCATTAAAAAAAAAAGGCGATAAAAACTGAAAAGTCCCCAAGAAAACAGAAACAGACAATAATAATCATTATAAAGGAATCAAGGAGAAGAAAATATAGTATTTTAATATTCACTGAAAAATTAGGCATACCTTTTAATAAAAAGGATAGGATCAAACCTTGAAGAAAGGAAGTTTCTTATGAATATGGTTGTGGGATCTCGTCAAAAGAAAAAAGAGAAGTGCGAATCCTTAGCCACTCACCGGGTTCCTATTATATGTATATTTTCGCCCACGGACATACTATGATATCATGGAATAGAGCATGGTTTATGCAAAGAAAAATAATTAAAATTAATGAGATTATAATTAAGATGGGTGACAGTTTGATAATAATTGTAATTGCGAATATGTTGTTGAAGGTTAAAACAAAAGAACTATATATAATCTTTATACCCTTGAACTAAATTTCGTTCTAAATAAGTTTCGAGTTCTGATTGTACAAAATCCCAATCAGAACAAGAAAGCAGATGTAAAAAACAACTTGTTTACCCGACAAGCTGATTTTTCTAAAGAGTAACCCTAGCGAGGCTACACATCATCATTACCCTTTTCTAAACTATGGGATTAAACTTAAATGATATATAAATGTTAACCTGTGTTTCAATATCAAACACTAATTTAATTTCAAAACAATCCCTTTAAACACAATTTTTTTTAATCATTCTCAGTTTGTGAGAGTTTGATCTCCGTTATATTTAGAAGAACATATTTTCTTATATGAAAATAATTTATTTTTCAAACTCATTTTCAATCACAAGTTTTATATCAATTTTTATTAATTTTATAGTCACATATATAATCAATTTTTATCAATTTTTTTTTGATTTAGTAACCAAACCAAACATGATCACTATCCAGACTTCAAAATAGTATTCCCTATTTCAATTGTGGGTTACGTATCCAATTCAAATTCCATACCATGTAGAGTTCAATTCAAGAGGCAAATAATCATCCTTGTAGACGTCAATTTCAGAATCTTTTCACTGTGACCCCCATCTTCCAAATAAACTCATTTTTTTCCATAATTCATTTTCAAATGCATATTATTTCGTAAAATAATTTTACACGTAAACTCAAAATTTTTTCCTATTTTTTAACTATGCATTTTCTCTAAAAAAATATTATTCCAAAACATATTTCTCCTAAAAAATATGTCTCAAACGTCATTTGTCTCGTCCCCTCCCCGAAAGACAGAATTGCACGTATTTGTAAAAAAGAATTTTAAAGATTGTTTTTGACTAAAATTCAGTTCATGTACGATTTTGAAATAGAGCCTATATAGCTTGTAACATTTTTGTATTAACCGTAAGGTTTAACTTCCGCGCATAGGTCGGCCATTGGTTTTAATTGACGGATATTGATTTTTATATGGTTGAAAAATTATTTTTGAGTTGAGGATATTTATGGAACAAAATTCATTTTATATATCTATATCTATAATATATTAAATACATTAAGTGACAGTAATTTTTTTGATGTTTATAGCCATATTACAACTCAATTATTTCAGTAAGGTAAATTGTAATAAGTACTGCAAAATAATTGTTTATGCATTTATTTCATATTATTAATTCTCAATTAATTAAGATTCACATAATATTAATTAAAATCTCACATTCACGTTCATCTCCCTATTATTAATTTTCAATTAATTAACATTAACATTCATTTAATTAATATTAAATATAATTTCACATTCAAAAATGCAATTCAGTATTCATATCCATGTATACAAATTAGCATCCAATCTCATTTAATTGAAAATTTAAATTATATTCATTTAGTATAAATGATTTAACATTCATTATCACGTATATATTCATCGTTATTAATTTTAAATTAATTAATATTCATATTAATTTATGTATCGTATTTATCATTCATCTTCATTTATGTTTTTAATTGTAATTTTAATATTCACGTTCAAGTAATGCTAAATCACTGTTTCTGTGCATGCATAATACTTAATATTTATTTTCAAGGACTTTTATTTCTCTTATATTTAGATCAAAAAGATAAATGAAGGATCAAATATTACTTTCATAAAACATATAAAATATTTCAGAATGACGTGCAATGCATGATCAACTATAACTACTATATTAAATATCACATCAAGTGATAATCATTTTTTGGGCGTCAGTTCAATTATTTCAATAATACCTTACTTTATCATTTTTCAACATGTATTTAATTTACAAACATTAATAAATACTATAATTAATTATCAATTAATTAACATTAATATTCATTTAATTAATATTAATTAGAACACATTCACACTATATTATTAACAATTAATTAATATTCACAGTCAATTAATTAATATTAATTAGAATTACATATTCAAGAATGAAATTCATTATTCATGTTTATGTATGTTAATTAACATCTAGCTTTTTGAAAATTATATTATATTCATTTAATATAAATTATTTAACATTCATTATCACGTATATATTTATTGGTATTAATTCTAAATTAATTAACATTAACGTTAATTCATATATTGCATTTTTCATTAATCATCATTTAATTGAAAATTAAATAAATAATTTAACATTCATTATCATGTATATATTTCATAGTATTAATTCTAAATTAATTAATATTCACGCATATTCAAATATCACATTTACAATACTTATAAAGTATTTCAAAATAATGTACAACGCACGTTCAACGTTGACTAATAATTTTAAACTAAGAAGTATGTAATTACTTAAATTTGGTGATAGAAAAGTCTTGAATATTTATTTTTATTCATTCTTATCAAAATTACATGTTCAACGTTGACTAATGAATTTATAGTGAGAAGTACATAATTACTTAAATTTGGTGATAGAAAAGTCATAAATATTTATTTTTATTCATTTCTATCAAAAGTTCAATAGTCTAAGATTCAATCACGGCTTTTAATGTTGGAAGGTAACAGTTAGAGTCAAAGCACCAATAATAAGAAGATATGATTGGAAAATTGGCTAAAGTTTCTTCGTGGATTAAGCAAGTCCCACAATTAGATTTTCTTTTATTAATTATATACAACTGTGACTTCCACTCATCTTTCCCAGTTGAAATGTGAAAAGGCATTAACCCATCAAAAAAATTGAATTAAATATAATTCCATATTAAAAAAATCTATAACATGTTTATTATCGAAGATTGAATGATAATAATAATAATAATGTATTAGTTTTATTTACTATACTTTTTGATTCTGTCTTATCGAATGTATACTTAAATAATATCACTTAGGTTATATATAATTGAATATTCGATAGATAGGAATTTTTTTATTCTTTCCTCAATATTTTTGTCTTATAATATAAGGCCCACTCTATAAAGCTAGTGGCTAGTAGTGAGCAACTGTAATATAAATAAAAAATACAAATAATCCTTATCAAAATCGAACTAAGCAGCTGGAATTTTTCGACTATAATCACTATTAACGTCAACCTTTGACCTAAACAAAAATCTGTGGAAGATACAAATACAACGGTTTGGAACTAGTACAAGGGTAAGTCAATAATTCCTTGTCAGAGTCAAACTACACGGCCGGTGCTTTCCCCACAAAGATTACTGTTATCATCATCCTTTGACCTAACAAAATATATGGGGAAAATAAAGAAGACAAAAGCCAACAGTTTGGAATTAGCAGAAAATGAGGAAAAAAAAAAAGTAGGAAGAAAATGCAAGCATTAACGTTTTATGAAATGATGTCGTCACCATTTTAATTTTTTTTTTTGTTTTTCATTTTCCATCCTATAATTATATGTTAATAACTTATTCATCGGTTTATATTATTTGTTGCAATCGAGAGAATCATCATAATTTTTGACAAATGTAATTTAATTTTTTTGTATCTAATTATAAAACATAGAGAACAGAAAAAGGGGAGATTTAAGATTGTACAAGCACTAGGGCTCAAGGTGAATTGATATATTTGTTAAATTTAGCCTCCTTTCGCAAAATTTATAAATTATCAAACTTAATTTTTAACTATACATTCCAATAAATCTACAAAATATCGCTTATTTACTACACATTTCTTATTGACTACTTGCACATATGATTAAAGTAGGCAGATATGCAATCGATGTATAATTTGCTCATTTAATTCTGTTTTTTTGGCTGATCAAACTCCTCACATGTACTATTCTAAGGTAACGTCCACGTCCCACTCCATGTATTAACCCTTTCTATCATACCATTGTTCTACTTGACTTGAGTGATTCAACCTAGAAAATCCACATCCAATTTCGATAGATTTTGCCAAAAAAGGCCTACTAGTACATAAAATAACCAAGTAAAAGTAACATCCTTAGAAGGTAATTATAAACATTATAGAAATGTAATTAATTGCAAAATAAATAATTTTGTAACGAACATTTCTTTCACATGCACTTATGGAAGAGTAAACAAGTTACACGATTTATGTCGAGCTGATTTTTTTTCCCCTTTCCTTGTGGCTATTGACAGCATGAATTTCTTAAAAATAGAGCAAAATATTCTTTTTCGCAAGCTTAAACAGGTCAAACTGTTAGTTTGACTATTTTGTGTTAGCAAGATAGTTTTGAGAATTTTGAGGTCCTAGACGATTAATTGTTATGAGGCCCTTCGTCTGTCGATTTGAAGTTCATCTTTTCTTGAGATTTTGGTAAAACGAAATTTCTACTATTTATCATTTTATATTTTACAAAAAGTACAATAAAAATAGAAATCACCTCAAACAAAATTCTTTTATGTCACTGAGGACCAATTTGCAAAAGAGATAGTAACAACATAAAAATTAAAAAAATTCAAACTGTTTTTTTTTTTCCATATTATTCGTATAAAAAATTCCTAATGCTTCTATAGAAGGATTCAAATCCATGTTTTCAAAGGCGATGGGTGTTAACGAAGAAGAAGAGGTCTGTATCAATTTTAACAAATAAGAAGAAGTCTGCATTAATTATCGTCGTAACAAAATTTGATATTCTACTTTTGTGTTCAAATTCTTTATTGACTCCCTAAAGCCGCCTTGTACCTCTCAAGCTCCTCCACTTCAAGTCTGTCCACCTCTGCATTCAGGGGCTGATATAGACATTTTGAGTTAGGGTGGTATAATCAAATCCTACACAAATCGAATATTTTTTTTGATCGATTCATACTTGACTCGAAACATTGCAGATTTACATTCAAAAAATATTTCTTCATTAATATTTTGCTAATCATTTTCATCAATTTCATTTCGAAGAGTCATTTTATTACCGTTTTATTCATCACAAGAAAATGCATATTTACGTTTAAAAATATTATAATGTATTTGATACAAACAATCAATTCAAATAATCAAAAGGAAAAACATATAACTAATATTCAATACTAATAATCAATCAAATAAACACAATTAGTTAAATATAAGTCAANTGAAAATTTGATTGGAAAGTGAAGATTTATAGTAAATGTGATAATTTGTACAGAAATTATATACAAAATTTTAAAAACTAGAAGAGTTAAGATTTCGTTAAAAGGTGTGAGGAAAAGAGTAAGAGAGAGGAAGAGAAAAGAAAAAAATTAAATTTATTGTGATTTTGCCCCTATTTGATATAGATTAAAATAATTTTTTTAGTAATTTTTTATAAAAGTTAAACAGTTATGAATTCCATGAAATATGCTATTAAAATTAATTGTTAACTTTGATTTAGATTAAAATCTAAATTTTAATCAATATCAAACATGATTTTATTAAAAAAAATCTCAAAAGTTAGTTAGTCACGTGACCCAGGACACCTACGTCCGCCCCCACATCTGCCAGTGTCCGCATCCCACCAAAACATACACGACTATTATTCACCTCGACGTCGATATTTGATGAAGACACATACCCACCAAAAGGAGGAGAACTACATGTACAGATACAGAAACATTATACATGCTCACAAGGACGGGGTGGTTGGGTAATTTTTTACTTTTTTATTGCGCGGGACCCACTCGCATGTGAGATGGTGTAAGGCTTCCATAATGTTTTCTTATGTACAAATGGA
>CAIGRP010068097.1:0-37918 GCA_903798385.1 Fraxinus cuspidata
CTCATCCGCCTCGCCACAGGGCCGGGCCTAAGTACGACAACTCTACTTCATTAGAGGTTTGGAGTATTCAATGAACCTATGGAATTCTCATCATCACCTTGTGCACGTTTGCTTGTAAACAATCCCAATTTTTCTTACACCATCTTAAATGTCTCTTGCATTTTGCTAAAAAATTCCTTTCGACTAGTAGCCAAAGACTCCACCATTTTCTCAATATGTATTATTTGATGCTCTGTTGCTAGGGTTTTCTCCCTGCTTTGTTTCCCTGTTCTGATACCATTTTTATGGATCGTGGAAGAATTATACCTCAAAAGTTAGCTGGTGAGTTTGGAGAGCTCAAGTACGTACAAAACCTATATAGAAAGTCCATACTTTTTGATGCAGAATTCAAGTCCCATTACTTTGCCTATACTATGACAACCCACCATGCTCCCTAGTTCCGCTGCTCACGTTAGACTATCTTCGCACTAGTCATGGCTAATCCCTAATGAATACTGCTATGCAGAATTGATCATTCTCGTCGCACCATTGCAGCCAAGAGATACGATGACCTCCTTTGTAACCTCTTGATATGTTCTTACTTTTAGCAGGAAAATTAGAAGAATAAATAGTTTCATTCAAGGGTGCCTTGACTTATAATAAGTTATCGAGGAATTTAAACCTTTAAACAAACAATTGTGTTTCATAAAAATATCAAGCTCTATTTTCATTGATCATCAATAAGTTTATATACAAATACAACTACCCACTAAAGTAGTTATTCAATTCATCTCCTAATAAATGGAATAATAAAAATGAAGTGCACGTCTAACAACCCACTAATATCAATTGACTTATTCAAAACTATCTAAAAATTAGAATAAGCCCCGGTTGGTTGAAAATAAAAATTAGAATTTTTGTAAATTTTAATAAAAATTGATGAAATTTGTGATTGTAAAGTTGTGAATCTTGTAAAATATTTAGTTAAATTAATCGTTGACCTTGACTTAAATTTTAATCAATTTTTTAGCTGAATCAAACAGGAGTTAAGAAAATAAATAAGATAATTATACTAAGTGTCCATTTGACATAACTTTTATTTTTGTTTTCGGTAAAAGAGCTTCTGGATGAATTATACTAAGTGTCCATTTGACATAACTTTTAGAGAAATTCATATTGGATCGGTTTCTTCTAAAAACTCTTTTAATTTAACGAAAAACTTTCATAAAATTAGTCAAATGTGTACAAAAATAACTTTTAAATCTCAAAAGTTCAACTTGACTTTACAAAAATCCTCTAAATAATCAATTAACTGTAATAGTACAAGACCAACTCACCACACTGATTTTTAGTTGTGAATATGATTTGTTAAATGCGTTTTAATTAGGCCGGGGCATAATTTGTTTTGGGTTGGTTTTGGATCAAATCCCAAATTGAAATCGACTTGGTCAATTTGGGTAAATTTCAATCCAAATCGATTAAATCCAATTGTTGAAACTGAATCTACCGATTTGATTTGATTAGTCGGCTTAGACAGTCGTTCGAGTTTAAAAAATGCCTACCTATTTTGGGTTAAAAAATTTGCTTATATATATATTGGCTTGCGTAGTGGTTATTAATAATATATAACGTAAATGGTAAAGGGTGTGTTTCTTCAAAATCATTTTATATATTCAATAGTTTACCAACAAAAAACACACCAAAATGAAAGCAAGACTACAATATGAATTTAGAGTTTACAACAAACAATTATTCTTCTTGTTTTTCTTTTCTTGAAGAATTTGGAGTTTTTGTAGAAAAGGCGTAGACAGTAGATAAATGATTTTTCAAGAATTATGTTTGTATTTTTATTATGTTTAAAATTTTGAATTTTAAAATGAAAAATAAAATAAAAAATGTATTAGCTGTTGATATCGTTAATTGATGGATTGATTGACCAAACCATAAGCAATATGATTGAAATTTTTAATGCTTAAAATTAACCAAAACAAACCGACTTATTTGGTTCAAACCGACTCGACTCGATTTGGTTTGGTTGATTAGTTAATTTTGAGTTTTTTTTTTTTTTTTCCATCCATAATTTTAATTTTAATGATATATAACCGATTATTTTTCTTTAGCAGGTATATTGCCTTCTGCAGCAACTTCAGAGCATGCCTAGCGTGTCACACAACAATATCATTACCTGTCTCACTCTCTCTGTTTGTGCACATCTTACATATACATTTATATATTATGACCATATTATTTATACATAATTGATGAAGTGATGAGATGGTAATTCCACCCTAATATGTTCTTGTCTAGCCTCATTTTGAGGAAAAAAAAAATTTAAATAGTGATTTTTGAAAAATGTATGGTTAAAAATTAAGAAATTATTTTCGATTTATGTGTAATATTATTTTATTAGAAAAATTATGATTAAAAATACATTTTGAAAAATTGAATTTTAAAAAAGGGCCGAACACTCCCATATATTATTGTCACATAAGTTAATGCAAAATTCATGCTTTTAATTTAATGAGCTAGCTCTGGCAGCGGCAGGACATCATTCTGTCCTAGTACCATGTCCTAATAATTTAATCCATTAATTTCGAAATACATAATGTCAGTACTTATAAGTATAATTTTATAAGCACGCCTACCAAATTTAATCGCTTGGGCAATATGGCGTACCAGCTAAGAAGTTTATTTATCATGTAAACTGGCTATAGCATGTGGATTGAGCTGCACGTTATTGAGATGTTGTTGGGTAAGTGTCTTCGCGGATTTTGGACGAGGGATTTTGAGAGAAGTCTCGTTTTTGCTAAATTAAGGAATACGGGTTTTATTGCGTTGAGAGCGAAGATTCGACTGAAATCAGTCAAAAAGGAATAATGAATTGAATAGATATGGATGAACAACCTACGTTGCTCATTAAAGCAATTGGTTGAGCCTTGTCCCGACTATCAGTTACTATGTCGGTGAAGAAGTAATTGGATAGACAGTCCTCAATCAACTTGATCATCCTAATTCGATTGTCCTTACTAAGAATAGATGGTAACTTTTGTTAAGATCTAGATTGTATTCATAATGAGAGCGTATCCAACCCCAACTCATTTGTTACCACATAACAAAATTAGAGGTATAAAATGGAACGACTTATTATTGTTGGAATTACAAAACTAAACTATTAAGAACGTAATTACATAAAATAAAGAAAATATTTACACATTTTTGAAAAATACTTGCTATTCACCATCTTAATCCTTTCATAGTTTTAACTCCATAGAAATGTAGCACCATGTATAGAGTTGTAGCTGCGGCTGAAGTGAATATTCTAACCAAACTTTAAATTATAATCAATTGTAGCTTAATTAATTAAGTAGACAAGAAAGTCATTCTCATAGGTACAATCCCAATGAGCAAATAATTAAGAAAACAATAAAGTGTTTCTCAGGTACAATTTCAATGGGCCTCCCAATTAGGTTTACATTTAATATGCCTCCATAGAATAATTAAGTTCATCGTAGATTCTACATAATAATATCATAACAATTGCTCAAACTTTAGGCAAAGGATCAAAATTTAATTTACTGTCCATTTGGATGTATGACTTTTAAACTTTGGAGATATTTGTCTTGTATTTTTCCTACTTTCCAAAAGCCAAAGTACCCAAACCAAGTCAAAATTCTCTCTTAGCTTGTCATGCACTTATTCTGCAAAAATGGTAAATTATGCCCCTGTTTGGTTCGGATTAAAATCAGTCACAAATTTTCAACCACACATTTCAAAAATTTATATCAAAATCTACTAAAAATATAATTTTAATATTCACCAAACACCCTCTAAAAATTTAAATATGATATATTTGTCGCACGACTTATTAAAATGAATGGAATAATTTGATGACTTTATTACTTATAAGATTACGAGTAACTGTAAACAAGAGTCTACGATAGTTTGGGACAGAGCTATGATTGTAGAGTTGTGGAGGTAAATTTCACAAAATTTCAATTGTGAGGACAAATTGAAAACTTTAAGGAATTTTTTTTTTTTATTGAAAATCTCGTGCAAAATCTTGGAAATTCAATACAAAAATTACAATAGTGTGGGGGCAGTTGACCACACTGCTCCCATTGTAAATCCGCCTATTACTATAGTTACAGGGATAAGGAAATAAGAGAAGATGATGTGAATATCACAAAAACATTAACAATATATTTATAAAAAATAAGCATTGTTTTTATTTATATGCAAATATGGATTTTGAAAGGAAGAAGACTTGAGATTGTGGACAACACAAAATTTTGTGGGACTGGCGATACTTGTCACTCACTTGCAAGTGATGTCCAATAGTGGGTTCGTAAACAAGCATAAGTTAAAAATGAGTAAAACTTTAATTCTCTATTGATTTGCTTGTGAATAAAAATTCGTTGATTTGCATAGTATATAATAACAAGAAAAAATTGAGATTTTTTTTTTCTTTTCTTTTCTTTTCAAGTATTAGTAATAGAGATGAGCTTTCAACTACAATCATTTAATGCTATTTTCCAGATGTTCCTCACCCATCAAGATTTGCATGAAAGAGGGTATTGTAATAAATAAATACTTATATATAGAATTTATTTATATCTTTCATGGATTAGTAAAAATGAAATTGAATTGTTAGTCTATCATACTTCCATCTTTGAATAAAAATAAATGTTTGTTCATTCAATTATCGAGTGGAACTTGTGTTCCACAATTATCTTCTTTAGTACAAAGAAAATAGGACAATAAAAATAATATGGTATGCTTCGTCCAATATCTAAATTGATAATTTTGTGACTTAAACAACACATTTGACAAATTTTAGGAAAACTAAAATGGAATTAAACCCTTATTTGGTAAGAGTTAAAATGAGATTTTTATTAAAAGATGATGTAATATGTGGTTGAAAAGTTGTGGAACCAATGAAATATGTGATTAAAATTGATTGTTGACTTTGACTTAAATTAAAATTTAGAGCCTGTTTGAGCCAGATTTTTTTGCCCAAAATGAATTTTGGAAGATTGAGAATGTGGTTAAAAAACAAGAATTTTTTTTTGAGTTTGTGTTTATATTATTTTATTAAAAATTATGTGATTGAAAATAAGAGAAAAAATGCCTTTTTTTTTAAAATAATGAGGACTAAACAAGAGATAGATTATAATCCCTACCAAACAGAGCTAAATGTGTATTTATAGTACTTTCATCTTTTTATATAAATTAGTTCCACTGAATTGCATTCAATTATGGCAACGGGGCGGGGCGGGGCGGGGACATTCGTTGATAATTTCTTGACCCGTTATCCATTTAAGGCGGGGCGGGACCCTTGCCCTGTTTCCTATCCCCCTTTTTTATTGCTTCCATTCATTAAAGTGAGCTAATAATATATTTTTTATTTTTTAATTTATTTTAAAATTTAAGTTATTTAAATATATTTGGTAAATTAAGGCTTTTATTGTATGTCGTATTTTTAAAAAAATAATCTTAGTTATTATTTTCTATTAGAAATAATGAAATTTCGTGAAATTTTCTATTTAAAGTATTGAATTCTACAAAAAGAAGTAAAAAATAAATTAAATGGGCGCGGGGCAGGGCACTCATTACCCGTACCCGCCCCGTCCCCTACCCGAATACCTGATTAAGCGGGAAATCCCTACGAGTATTGAGCTTGTTGAGTTTTTTTTGCCATCCCTATTTAAGATTGTTGGGTATTTAAAATCAGTTTGGTAAGATTTCCATTTTTAAAGAAATTTTTTTGATAGAGCTATCTTAATTAATGTTTGAAAATTAATTTTTAAAAGAGTTTTCTAACTTTCTTTGAAACACTTTTATAAATTAATCAAACGAATTCAAAATTAACTTTTAAGTCTCATTTTTCTTTTTTTACTTTTAAAGGTTATGTCAAACGACACATATATATTAATAAGTAATTTTCTGTATTTAATATAATCGACTAATTTTATCATGTTAACCCCAAGAGATATCCATTAATACTTAATAGATGTAAAAAAGAATTTAATAGTAAATATAAGTGGAAAATAAGAAAATCAAACAATTATATACAGTAAAATGTTCCACCTCTTTTAAGACTGTCTTTTTCCTCTTCTCCGAAACACACACAACACGCACTACATATTTATTAAACACCAAAACCAAACCCTCTCCCGTGGCATTAAACACCTGCCCCCAATTCCTTTACTTCACCGGCGCTCTCTTCATAAATTCCTCACCCAACTTCATGTCCCCCCCTCTCTCTCTCTCTAAGAATGGCCTAATCCAAACCCCTTCTTTCTCTCACTAAATCCATCATTCCTTCGTATACTATTCAATTATGTCTACTTTCCTTACGCCACCGCCACCGCCACCGCCGCCGCTCACCTTTGTAAGCAGCGGTTCCGCCACTCCAACCAACCAAATACCACCGTACATAACCACATCATCTCCGTCCCCTTCCTCCTCATCATCGATCGTTATAGTAATCATTATAGTCGCCTCTGCCATCATTGTCTCGGCCTCGATTTACCTTCTTCTTCGTTTAATTTCAAAGCGCTTCCACCGCTCATTCCACACCTTCGCCACTGCAGACGATGTTGTTCTACGCCATCACTCAAATCCGAACTTGAATCAATGCCATGTGGTGTCGAGCAATCTGCTCGATTCTCTTCCTCTCTTCACGTTCGGCTCCATCACTGGAAACCTTACCGGCGGTGATTGTGCGGTGTGTTTGTCGAAGTTTGAGCCGCCTGATCAGCTCCGTTTGTTGCCGTTATGCTGTCACGCGTTCCACGCCGGGTGCATTGATACGTGGCTCGTGTCTAATCAAACTTGTCCTCTTTGCCGATCGTCCGTGCTACCTTCCGACTCGGATGTACTGGATAAAATCCTGTCGGTTGAGACTGGCGTAGGTAATAATACTGACAATAACTTTGAAAATCGTAATGGAAGTGAAAATGGCGGGAGTTTTCGGATTGAAATGGGAAGCATCAGTCGCCGCCGTGGCACGGATGATACCAGCGGAGGAGGGCGGCGGTCTTATTCAATCGGTTCTTTCGAGTACATTGTAGATAACGGCTACGAGGTTTCGGTCGGATCCACCACTCACCGGAGAGGACCGTCTGATTGCACTTCCGTTGACAAGGAGTCCTCAATAGGAGTCCCGGTGGCTGAGTCTCTTCCAGGGGAGGTTTTGGCTGGAGAGGTTTCCCGCGGGAGGAACTGGCTTAGAGACTACGTCGATAGGTTGGCTTCGGTTTCTGTTTCGTCAAGGTCATTATCTTTCAGAAGCTCCGGCCGCTTCTTCACCGGCAGTAGCCGCCGGAGCGACACCGTCGTCCCCCTCGAGGATCTGGAGGCGAACCGCGTCGGAGAAGAAATCAGCGAGCTCTTTCGGTGGCTTTCCGGAGATTAATATTGTACAAACTCCAGCGGTAAATCTGTCTTCACCTACATAAATTTTAGCTTAGACCTCCATATTTTGCTATATCCACACCCTACGTAACAGTTTTCTTTGGTGGACTTTTAGCAAAATATGAGTGTGAATACTAAATACACTCCATTTTTTGGTCCTATAAAAAAATTAGTAAAATCTTTTTAGTCAAAACTGCTTTACTTTCCCTTTTTCCAAATTCCAGTCAGCGGAATCGTTGGAGTGATTTAACATAGGATTAGTGTTATCATATTTGTTAATTTCAATAATAAATTTGAATGTGATAAGTTCGAGATTTAATTACGTGAATGGTCGAAAATAGCGAAATTTTATTATTAGAAGAAAATCTGATCATGAAATTGTCGAGATTTATGGTTTGATTTTTCCTACCATTTCTCTAGTGCAGATGTAATGGGAAAATTGAATTTTTTGTGTTCTAAATATTACAATATTGACTATTAAAAACTAGACAACTTAATGAATGTGGTAGGACACTTTCCATTGCGAGAACTTGAACTTGAGTGTGTATGTTGATCAGATTATGATTACTATTTTGAATTACTTTTGGATCTCAATAGTTTTTTAAGATGCAACAATGGCAAGACATTTTAGGTTAGATCGATACGAGTCAAAAGGCCGATCAGAATCGTGTTGGGAAAATAACTGTTTTCGAATTCATGAAATACAAATATATCGTTGGATAGAAGTTGACAAGAGTTACCTTATCTAATATAGACAATATCGTCTATTTGTACTTTCATTTCAACCTGTATTTTTTTTTTTTGCTTCCAAGGAAAGAAAAACCAAAAAAAAAAAAAAAAAAAAAAAAAAAAACATGATATTTGGGTGAATAGAGGAACAAAAAACAACATGGGGCTTAGGAAGCACAAAAGTTGATATTGTCAAACATCTTATTGTTTATAATTTCGACATTCTATTTTGTACCAACCAGCTTATAGTTCCATGTGATATTAACCCTTGTTTCATATTTTTAGGTCATCTAAATGTGGTCCATATCCAAAAAACCTCTAAAATAAGTTTGTTACGCCCTACAAACATGGATCTCTTGTCCCTTCTGACCAAGTAGTGGTTTTTTCGTGCATGAATTTCTTATTATTTTTTTTATTCTAAGGTTAAAACCTAGTTTAAAGAAAAATTGAGGAAATCTTCTGTGGCAAAGAGTTGAGCCATTTGATAATTATTATTCAAGATTCCAATATCTAGACATGAGTTCATGCCAATATCAACGTTTTCAGAATTGACCCAGGTATTGACTGCGTGTTGAAAGCTCGAACAATTAGTAAATAAAATTTTACATCAACTGTTTGGTTTATCGGTGAACCCATCGTTCAATTTTGTGATTGGACTAGTTTTAGGCATGAATTAGCCGGTTCCTTCATCTAACTGTATTTTTCGACTTTTGATTAATAATTGGACTAACTTTTAAAATAAATTTTCAATTTTTTTTAGCCGATTGGATCCAATTCGAATTTGATAATAGTGGTTAATATTGGAGAAGTGGAAGTGTAAAATAGATGATAATACAAATGTAGACATTGACTATAGGTGAATTAATTAAGTGGATGTTGCCATTTACTTCCATCTGAGTGGTAATAATGACAGTTAAAAGGACATGTGTGTTTTTGTTGTTAATATGATTACAAGTGGATTAAGATCTTAAACCAATATTAACACACAAAATCCACTGCCTGTCTATCACATGAGCTGTTTATTTTTGTTTATTGTGTATGGAAAGGGACACGGGAGTTATCAAAAACCTACAGTATAAGTAGGGACAACTAAGTTCGTGTTTGAGTTCATTTTTTTTTGAAATAAATTTTATAAATGTAAATTTTTAAGAAATTGTGGTTAAGTAGTGCATAAAAAAATTGGATTTACGTGCAAAATAATTTTATTGAGATAGAGTATGATTAAAATTGAGTTTGAAAAAAAAAATTAAAAATGGGTTCAAACAAGAGATAAGTATCTTTGCTTGATCAGTGTTTCTTGTTTTCTTTAAATACATACTAGGATTTTCATTCATGTTAATTGTATATTGAGTAAAATTATAGAACTTCGAAATATTCCAATTTAACATCTAAGTTTGTAATTCCCCCTTTTTTTCTCTTTCCAAAATCAAGAAATATGTTAGTTATTCATTTTGAATTAATGAAATTCTAATTTTCACAGTTCTGAATATTCGATTGAATCAATGTATTGTTCTAAAATTCTTGAATTTTTAAATATACATTGATTATGTATATCTCGTTTCGCACTGTATCAATAACGCAAATACGTCCATAGATCATGAATATGATTGGCCAAGCACCATAGATATGTACAAGTGTGAACCATCAAATTGGGATAAGAAAACTTAATCAAATATCTTTTCCAGTCCAACATTTCATTAGTTTTAAAACCAAATTTCCTTCCTACCACGAATTTATGATTGCCACCATGAATGAAAATTCATTGTTTAGGTTGCGCCTTTTTTTTCAATTTTTGACAACTTTGTTACATTTAGTTTAAAAGTATAATGTACAATAAAAGTTAAAATTTTGAATTTAAATGATTATTTAATTCAATTCAATTGAATAGATATTTTATATTCAGTTAACATATAAAACATATATTGAGAAAGACATAACAAGTACGACAATTGGGGATTATGGTTGGCATTACTTATTAGATTAAGATTTGAATTTTGTATTTGATTTTGATGATACACTTCTGGGTCGCAAAAGGTCATGTGTTGGTTGGATTTAGTTGTATCTATGCATAAAGTCAACCACAAGTATTGGTTTTCATCTAGAAAATAATATCTGACTTTCCACATTAGGATAGAACTCTAGAATAGTGATGGCAACGGGGCGGGGAAACCCCGCCCCGCCTTAGTCGGGGCCGGGCTGGGTTCAGGGCGGGGCGCGTTTCCCGTCCAGTTAAAATTTTTTTTTTTTTTCAGTTTTTTTAATAATAGTTTATTAATTTTTTTTTTTTACTCTTGGCGGGGCGGGGCAATCGTGCCCCGAGACGGGGCACCCCACCCTGCCCTGCCAACCCATTCGGGGATGATTTTTTTGCCTCATTCGGGGCGGGGTACAGGGTGAGGCGGGGCGGATTGCCATCACTACTCTAGAATCAAAATTGTGTACTTTATGCTGGTATGGTTGTACTGTTTGTGGGGCTCTTCGGTCCCACCAAATTTCCTTTACATAAACATGTGAATTATCTTGATAAACAAAAAGTAATGTTAGTAGCTTCATTGATATTATAACATTAGTTTAGATGACATAAAGCAATTTTAAATGAATGATACAATTAAACGAATAACTTAATTCAATATTTCATTGAATCTTTCACATAATATTACATAAGCTAGTGCTGTAGTACCAGTAGTGCTTCCTAATATTGTTATCTTAATCAAATATATATTGTAGGGATGTAAACCAAGAATTGTTGAATTCTATCATTGATGTTAAAATCAAAGGAAAATTGTAAATCCTAATCTAATTTGAACCATGTCTAACATATTTTGATCAGACACGAGCCACATATCAATACAACTTGCTGTATAGCGAGGGCCACATGGTTACTGACAGTGTGCTAGGTGGCCAGCCACCTATGATAGGTAAGGGTAGATAAACCCATACCACTTAGTGTGGAACACAATAAGATAGTGGTACCAAATCGTTCACCTTGAATTTTGACACACAACAAACATAGTCAGCATAAAAGTGTTTGGAGAGAGTGAAGAAGAAAAATTAATGAGGCGAATATAAATAAAATACTACTATATAATATATAAATAATAATAATTTTATTAATTATTATTTGGATTTATGTTTCTAACTATTTTAATATATTTACTATTGTAAACTAATTACTATTTGTGAATAACAATTTATCTATACAATCCTATTTTATGCTACCTCTGAAGTCAGACAACGAGGCTTCTTAAAAGTATGAGGTTTTTGTTTTCAATAAAAGATACACGGGGTTTTGACTCTTTTATTCTTATTTTCAATTCAAAGAAACACTAAAGTCTATCATATTGAGTTAACAGAGGCTATTCTCCCTTTTTGTTCAAAATAAAAGGAAAAACTTACATTAATACCAGAAGAAGAATTATTCTTTTGTCTATATTTCGAAATATTAATATGTTGCCCTTGAAGAGAACACAACTTAATATGAATAGTATGAAGAAAATTGTTTTGATATTTCTTTAAAAAAAAAAAAACCAACAAAACTACTTAATATATTCAAAAAGTATATATTTTTTTTGAAGAAATCAAAACTATATATAAATAATAACATAAAAAAATATTGTATTAGTCTCAAATAATGACTTTATACAAGTTTATTTCTATAAATGTGTTAATGCTATATATATATATTATTTCTAAAAATATTTTGTTGTTGTTTCTGAAAAAACACAATACTATATTAATATTTTGATTGATTATTATTTGTTTTGAAGAGCACGACGTTACAAATTTTAATATTCTAGAAGATTATTTAGTTTTGCTCCTGAAGATTCATAAATTTTCGTGTATCAATATTCTTGAAAGATATTGTGTCGTTTTCTTGAAGAATTTTCTATTACGACATTTCAACATTTTATAAGAATATTTTTTGATTATTTGTTGAAGAAATGCAATTTTCTATAGAAATTAATATTTTTAGAAAAAATATTGTATTTTTTGTTGCCAAGGAACAAAATTTATTCATATCAATATTCTCGAAAACAGTGTAAATACTCTCCATAAGTGTGAATTTCAATATTTTGAAAAAGTGGTACACATGAAGAAAGACATTATCATATCCATTTTTGGTAGTCTCCATGTTCCATTAGTTAAGGTACTAGAGGAGAGATGCATTTTTCTTACCTCGTGGAGTACAACTGAATCATATTTATATTGAACTAGAAGTTCAATATTTTTATTATTTATTATTGCCGATTAGACTATCATTTGTCAATAATGATGCAAATAATTATTAAGAATATCTGTTTCTAAATTTTGGACATGAAAGACACTTCCCGATACCCCTTGGACATGTATAAGGGATGTACCAGATTTTATTGTCGGATTAAAAAACAACTCTTAGGAATTTTTTGCCGTTTTTGAACTAACCCAAATGACTCCCCCTCTTCTCCTTTTCCCCATTTCCCCATTGTTTTTGTAATATTTGACAATCGAAATGCATGACAAGCCATATTATATAAATTTTAGTACATAAGATAGGGGATATTTATCATTTTTAAGCTATGCGTTAAATAAATAAATAAATCAACTCAATGTTAAATTTATTAATATAATAGTATACACACTTCTCAACTTCTTGTTTTTATATTGCGTCGAGTGTTATTCAGAAGATTTCACTAGCCACAGTCAAAATTAAAACTACAACAATATTAATTTTAATTGAAAATAAAAACAAGTATATAAATATAAAGAGAACTTTAGAATATAAGGATAATTCTATAACTTTCTTGAAGATGATTTATCTTCTGCTAAAACACACTTGAAGAGGTTTTGAGTCTTTATCTTCTTTTATACTTGAAATTTCGGACTTGAAACCATTTTGAATTGAATTGAAGAATTTTGAAGGACGATATGGAAAGCAATAATATCTATCCTTATTTTTCTTTATCCGCCATAGCTTTTGAAACTTTGTCTGCCATTGTCCATTTATATATTAGATTCACAATATAATGTCTATGAATGTATAATTTTGGAATAAGTGTCCCTGCATTTCTATACCCTACTTTTAAAAGTCGACGTGCTAATATCATATCGTGACATGTCCTTGACTCGGGTCTAATCCCATGCTTCATAGGGCGTAGTAAAGTCGTTGTTTGTGATCTTTGTGCTTAATTTTTTTGCTTCCATTGCTAGTTCTTGCCAATTGAGAGGTTTTGTTTTTTCCTTTTTGTTCAACTTTTTTGGCCAGTAAGTTGAACAAAATGCTTGGCTTTTGGGTTTTCTTCTCTAGGAATCAAGCGTTGGACAAATCTCACAGGCAGTAAATTCAAGAGAATTGGTTACATGACATTGATTTCTTCAAACTGGTCACAAATTCAATTAATTATATTTCAGCGTAAAGAATTGAAGTTATTTGATATGAGAGGCTGTTTTTCAATTTTCAATTGTAAAAAATATATTTAAATTATACCAGCGCTGCTCAATTGTCAATGAAGAAGATGATCAGTCGTCGACGATGCTCAGTTGATATTCCTCAGCGATTGCTATATTTCTCCCCTCTCTTTATTATCTGAGTTGGCGATGTTCAATAGCCGCTGAGTAAGGATCAATTCGTCGATAAAGAAGATGCTCAGTTTCCCACATTCTCTATAGATTTTATCCTTTTTTGCGAACAAAGTTATTTAGATGCCAGTGACCGTGAAAATGAACGCCGACGACTATAAGAGGGAATGGGTGTGGGATAGATGGAGGTGTTTGTCGTTCGAACTGGAAAGAGATTGGAATTATTTTATATATAATTAATAGAATTTAATTTTCACTTGAATTTTGAAAATATAAACTTATTCTGGTGCGGCCCAAAACACATATTTACATGACTGGCTAGCCCTTGCCCACCAAACATTTTGGGCCTTATCTAATTATCTAAAAAATGTGGTGGCCCAACTTGGATCAATTTACACTTTTGGACCTTGCTTATTGAGTGTGTGTATTGAGGGCTAAAGATTTAGCTCCTTGTTTGTTGTGATGGTTTAGGTAGGCAATTTTGCTATTTGTAAACCAAGTTTTATAATCTAGCGTACAGTCCCCTCATAATAGGGGGGCCCACTACCAATAAAAAAAGTACAGGCCCTACTATTGTGAGGGAGCTGTATACCAAGTTATAAAACTTGACTGTACATGTAGCATCTCTCTTAGGTATATTCAGTGCCTTGTATTGTGTCCGGTCACATATGGTAAGGTAGCTAGTTGATGATGTATAGCTGGGCACGCATATGATTGACGGCCAAATTGGGGGTGGGGGGGTTGCTTAGATGTGTGAGAAAGGTATGCATTCGGCAGGGAGTGGAACCATCTAATGTGAGATTTACTTGATATCAATACTAAATTATCGAGTTGCTCAATAGCTTGTGGGAGGTTTCATGATAGGTGTGTGGGATTTCTCGACAGCTTAGTCAGAAATTGCCCCGAGTGGGGAAGAAGGTAGTAAACTTTGGATATCGGCAAAATGTTGCACGATAGTCAAGAATTGGTATGTTGGCCGAATTTAGGCAACAAGGCATGGACGGATTCAGCTTAAGCTTATTGCCTAATTGATTTTTTGTCCACATTTCAGTCTGCAAAATCAGGCACAACGATTACGCATAGCTAGCATTTGAATGTTTTTTGGCTGAGTGCTTGAATAATGGAGCAGTTTGGTTTAATGGTGGGTTGAAAACTATATATAACTGCACTTTTGCAGTTTGAGGTGTCAATTGCACGCGAAGTGTTGGGGTAACATTATAGAGTTTGTATAAGTCCTTCACTACAATCGTTCTTTTCTATGTTGTTGAGTAATAAAGTTAAAAAAAGAACTCGCGTATACTATTTTTGCCAATGTTCTTCTATATTAATGTTCCTTTAAAGTAATCTTGCAGGTTTTTGTTTGATTTTGTGCTAGTCTCCTGAGTTTTAGACTAATTAAGATGCGAAACATTGATGCCTTTGCAAGCTGGTTCAAATTAGGCGTTGAACCATGTGACATGTACTTATGATGTGTCACGTACGTATGCAGCATGAAATAAGTCATCCCAAACATGGTGAGCCAGGTATTGATTCACCTAATTCAAGGTGATGCCTAAATTTACATAGAACAAATCACAGCGTAAAGAACGTTTGGTTTTTGTAGTTTCATCTAGTTAACAAAATTTGTTAATCAACGAAGTTACATGTTCCTACATTGTTCATTTCCGCTTCACTATTCATTTTTCCTTTCTCCTTCTCTTCAACAACCATTTTGCAGTAGATTAAAATACAAGAAAAGACCACAAATTTCTCCTCTTGTAACGCTTCTTTTTTCCAGTTTTATATACATCGAAGTCTGTGTTGAAATTTAGGATAAGGATTTGCTCTTAAAAGTTAAAAGTCCTAGTCACATGTTTATGTTGTGTTAATGTGTAGTGCTTCTTTCCTTAAAAGCATTCTTTATAGGCACTGAACATGGCATTAGATGCGTATAAGCAAGATATTGGAGGGACCCAAATTTGTTGGTCTAGACTCTCTAGATCCTGGGTTTAAGAGTCTTTCTTGTCACTTGACAAAAATAAAGCAAATGCATTATCAATTTCGTCGGCACGCAATATTAAACATGAAAAAAGAAGGTCGTACATAAATGGAGACTAATATTTGTTCATAGATCCGACTATTACAAAAAATACAAAGGCACAGTCAAAAGATCGTGTATGAAAAATTCTAATATTTGTTAATAACTTTTTTACTGTTCAATAATGTGCTAGTCACCTTTTCAAACACGATGATAAAATATTTGATTTGGATGATAATCACTCTTATTATAATGGAGACATATTTAGCTATTCCCAAGAATCTAATTTCCATAGTCAAAAAGGGACTTTAATTATACAACATTGAACAACAGCTTTATTTTGCTTGGCTTTTAAAGAATCAAAAGAAAGACCTAAAGTCCCTAAACTGTTTCGTTTTAATTCGTCACCATCCTCCAAACTTATCTTAATAATCATAACCAGCAATAATCCATTTTATATACCATTTTTCATTCATATCTTTACATAGAATATTTAGCTGCAAAAACATTATGTTTTGCTGGCAATTATTTATTTGAATAATGTTATTATAATAACACGGTGAGAATCTTTAATATCGAAAATACAGTGCACAAGACAATAAACAAGATTTTTTAAAATCATGTCTAGTATTATCGAATTGAATATATAATAGTGTCACACGTATATTGTATTTTTGAATTCATGTTTTGATTTTATATAATTATCTTGGAGGCTGAGTGTCAGAAATAAAATTGCATTTAATTTTTAGTATGACTTGGAGGTTTTTGGTCAAAGGATTCTTACTCGACCATATTTTGTACTTGGTTGTGCTACATATACATAACAAATGATGTAGTGAGATTTAATTGGATCAAAATCTCATCAATCAAATAACTTCTCCATTTATATTTCGACACTTTATCGTTATTTAAAATATTATGTAAATAGTTATATACAAAAAATATTTTTCGATAGTATTGAACGTCAATTCAGAAAACACAATATTTCTTAATTATGTCAATTGTTGTTCAATCTAACATATCAAACATTTTTTTGATGGGGGCAACAAACATCATTGGCCCAAGACAAGACAGTTATTTTATAACAACACATGTACTAACTAAGCTATATAAACCCTCTTATCCTTTCACGGGGAGAGAAAACAAGAACATACACCAAAATAATTAAGAAAAAAAAATGAGTTCCTTCTTCTCTTTCATTCTTCCAGCCCTCTTCCTCTCCTCCCTGATCTTGACCCAGCCCGCGAACGGCCAGAATTTAATCAACGAAACGTGCAAAACATCAGCTCGTGATGATCCAAACATCAGCTATAACTTCTGTACAACTTCCCTGCAGGCAGCACCAGCCAGCCATTGTGCAAGTTTACATGGGCTCGGGATGATCTCGATCAGACTCGTACGTTACAACGTTACAGATACGCGTTGTTACATCAAAGACTTGATGAAAAACAGGAAATGGGATCCTTATGCAAAACAGTGTTTGAATGATTGCTTTGAACTTTTCTCTGATGCAATCTCTTCTGTGAAGCTGGCAATGAAATATTACAACTCGAAACATTACGATGATGCTAATGTGCAAATAAGTTCAGTAATGGATGCTGCTACGACTTGTGAAGACGGGTTTAATGAGAGAAAAGGCTTAGTTTCTCAATTGACAAAGAGAAATCGTAATACATTTCAACTCTCTGCTGTGGCACTCTCTGTTATGAAGGAGATTCAGAAAGGATCAGATGTCTGATGATTGATGATCATTTTCTTTTCTTGTTTACATGGGATTTCTTTTTTTTTTTTTTTATCGTTTATAAATTATAAAATTATACATATGAGTTAATGTTTGTTGTTTTCAAGGGGTTAAAATGTAATCCATGAAGCTGTAGGTCGAGAGTTATAATCTTTGTTGAAAAGCAATTTCAATGGAAGAGTGACTTCTACTTAATATTTTGTCTCAGACTTCATTGTTAAACTAAATTATGACCTCCAATTACTTTCTCCGAAATGACTTATTATCATTTAGGGAAAATGAAATGGTCATTAATACACGAATAGAAGAGAATATATTATGTATCTTTCCAACAATTTTGACCATTAATAATAACTCCTAGAATTGGTGATGGAATGTCCTTTAGAATATTTTTAATGGGAACGCAACATCATTAGAAAAAGCTTACATGACACCTAGTACATCTTTCGTATCTAGCGGGTACGCTGGACGTCTTTATTTAATTTTTGAACCATACTACTTGCATAAAAAATTCTTACACTTTTTTTTGATAGGATACTGCATGACATATTTAAAAAGGCGACAGTTTTTTTGCACCAATCACACATTGCTAATAGTGATTGTACAAATGGCAAAGCTCTTAATTTTTATTTATTTATTTTTTATAATTTCATTTCCTCTCTAAGTCTACATTTTCTCTCTTGTATATGAAACCTACAATTTTCTCAATCTAGAGCCTCGTCGAAGATGCACTTCTTTCCATCCTCAGTTTTGCTTCACAAATAAAACATGACATTGGAGACGCTCTTATTATGTAAAAAAACATTAATTTGTGAAGTTGTAATTGTAAGTTCAACACTTATAATTAATGCATTTTTTAAAATAATTATAACTATATTATAATTTAAAATTAAAACCAAACATTAATTTACTCACATATTCACAATTACTATCCACTTATTATAATTCGCACATTCCTTCTCATTATAATTTCTTCCAAACAAGCACGTAGTCACGTAAAAGTTATAGAGGTGAACAAAATTTATTTGAACCAATATTATAGCCAGAAATGTTTGATAGTGTATGGATAGTAACTGAGAGGATAATAAATGGAGCTATAGAAGTTGAAATACATATGTTCAGATTATCGTTTCTTCTTCTTCTTCTTTCGCCCTATTTCACTGACCTTTCTATGGCACAAAATACATCGATCATGTTCGCTCAAAAAAAAAAAAAAAAAATCCGGTCTGCAGTAGTTAAAAGTTTCATGCTACAGCTCTAATTAAAGTTCAACGTTAAATCAATAAAAAATCATCCTTTAATTCTCAAGAACAAAAACCATTCGTGAAAAAGTAAAAACTACTTAGATTCAACTCAACCAAAATGAACAGGATGCAATAANTGTTTGATCCACCCAAATTTTCCATGAAAAATGGAAAAGAAATTCCATCTTCTACTTTAGGCATGTTTGATGCACTCTTTTTTCTTGGCAATTCATTTTCTTGGTTTTGGCTCACCCGCATCAAATTCCTTGTTTTTGATGAAAATGAATTCCCACCAATCTGGTGGGATTTGGTTTCTAGGCTTTATTTATTTTTGGCAATGAAAACAAATTTTATCTCCAATTGTAAATTTTTTTTTTTCCGTTTCATGAACAATTTTCATGAAAAATAAAGTCAAACGAATACCAAAAGATCCAAAATTTCAACATTTTTCAGGTGAAAAATTATACCAATCAAACACAATTAATTGACAATTCTCAGTAAAACAATTCTAAGCAATTCAATTCCCTGTAATTCATTTTATTTCCATCTAAATTCCACATTCGCACTTTTTTAGGCAATTTTTTTTTTGTTTTAAATTTTTTTGGCAATGAAAATAAATTTTATCTACAATTGTGACAAATTATATCCCTTTAATTGACAATTTTCATGAAAAATAAAGTCAAACGAATACCAAAAGATCCAAAATTTCAACATTTTTCAGGTGAAAAATTATACCAATCAAACACAATTAATTGACAATTCCCAGTAAAACAATTCTAAGCAATTCAATTCCCTGTAATTCATTTTATTTCCATCTAAATTCCACATTCGCAATTAAACGGGTCCTTTTTTTGAGTTTTAGCACATAATTATTATTTTTATAAATATAAATTTTTTAAAAATTAAATAAAACTTATAAGAATTATTTTAATTGAATATTAACCCCATTATTTTACTATGAATTAAGTGCATCATCAAATAGTTGAATATGACCTAAAAATGGAAAAGAAAAATAAAAATGATAGTGGCGGGGTTACAATTTAATGAAATTCGCTACTTGTACATAAAAAATATACATAATGGATTACATAATATGATGTTGAAGGAAAATATTAGATGAAAAAGTTGATTATATTTTAAACTGGTAAATAGAAGAATGTCACGTGATATGTAATCTATTATATCAATCCTTTTTTTTTTGTTGACGTAGGAACCCGAAGCCGCTACTCGTGAGTGCGTACTGGGTAAATCTCGTTCCATGTGCAGTAGCCCGCAAACTACACATGAGAGATAAACCGCATTAGGCAAGCCTGGTACGACGGGCTCGACCGAGGAAGTGTTGGTAGGGGATTCGAACTCGTGACCTTCGATCTCCGCACTCAACTACTCCACCAACTCGGTCACCCCCGAAGGGGTGTATATCAATCTTGATGTACATGTAGGAAGATCCTGGTTTAATTGGATGGCGTGGGGGTGATCAAAAGATAACGGTTTTGCAATATTTATTTTATGTTTAATTTTTTTCTTTCGTCGTTATTATTTCTCTCTCTCTTTCGTCGTTATTATTATACATATCCATTTTTAGTCTCTGTTGCCAGCTTCAGCAGGATTCAGGAAACTCGAGAGTTTCATTAAATGCAAAGATGAATGTACAACTTCTTATCGGAAACTACTTTAAAAAGTTGTTATTTGTCAAGAAGCACTTTTTGACTGCAACCAAACATCAATCAAAAGCGCTTTTGAGCTCTCAAAAAGCCCTTCCAAACACAGTCATAATATCTAGAAATGGTGCAAGTAAGCAAACCAGAAGAAACTAGACATGTACTCCCAGAGTGTAGCCATTGATGATTTCAATCATGGTATCGGTCTTTGCAAAGCCTATGCAATAATAAGGTAATGTTGATCACGTAGCCGATAACTACGATTATGCATTTGAGGAACGAAAAAATTGAATCATCCTCCATAGTGGAATTACATTTTATTCAACAGGGCCAATTTATTTCCCCGACCAAGGATCATATTTCTACATCATCCCAACAAGTCAAACACGAACAGGACGCAATGTCTCTGTCTTGAAGAAACAGCTAGCCATTGGATGGTTATAGACATACTCAATTGCAAGAGAGCAGGAGTCAATTTTATCAGCTTCCCTGTCTGGAATATCCAGTTTAAACTCTTCTTCAATAGCCATCACTATCTCCACATTGTCCTGGAAATGAACATCAGATGTCACCTGCACAAGGATACCATCAATTTTGATGTTAACGCCTGGCTTAAGATCAACAGAATAATTACTGTTGAAATGCATTATCTCAAATCACTTCTGAAATAGAACAAAGACAGTTGGATTCAATCAGTCATCCTTATGCGACGAGATTTGCAGAAACAAATTAATTCTTACAACACACAAGATCTTATAGAGTGAAAATAACATGTGACTAAAATTCAGACAGATTACTGCAATAGTAGTTACTAGCATCAATTATTATTTGTGCTAAGAAATTCGAAGGTTATAGTAAAAAAAAGGTTTTGTAGATCATATAGTTATACATTAAATTATAGTTATAAGCTTCTGTGCAATGAATGTCCTAGTGAATGTCGTGCTTACTTTTTTGCCAAATAAGAGATCTTCTGTTTTGTTTATTGTTTCTGGGGGCGCATTCCATGACTAACTTCGATCAAAGCACACAGCACAACACAGAATAATTCTCATAATCTCTATTGCAAATAAGTGTTTTAATTTATTGTCAACTTATAATGATAACTGTATTGGAATGTGTTGTAGAAGCTCGCTCCAAGATCTTCGAATAGGTGATTGCTGAAATTTTGGCTTGACCAAGTGCCCATGATTAAGGCGGGCACTCACCCGGCCTTGATTTGGATTACCAGAGGCCGAAACTTTGGCCTGAGAGAGTCCGATTTTGTATTGGGCAATTGCCGAGGCCAATTTTTTGACTGTTTGGGTTTGAAATTCTGATCCCTTTTTGGCGCCTTTTCATGAAAAAACTCGTATTTTCATGAACTTGGAGACCTTTTCATGGTGTATGAATGATAATTATAAATAGGAGATAGATTTCATTCTAAAACACAATCAAATCATCAATTCAAGAGACCATTCCATATAGAAAGAATCTTTATCAACGTTCATATACATATTCAACCTTCAAGTGGTCTTCAAGTTCTAAGAAGAAAACACAAGAGATTAAGTGTTTATTTTTCTTCTAGGCTTGATAAGTTCTACAAACTATTTGCCTTGAGTCCTTTTAAGTATAAAAATCAATCACAGGGGAGGCAAATTTAGTTTGAAGACAACGATTACGCGTTCAAACCATTTCCGGTGTTGGTCCTTTTTCTTTGATTTCTCTTCTCCATTCCTTTGTTAGGATCATATTTTTCCAACAATAAATAATAATATAAACAGTTAACACAGTAGCAACGAGCAACAATACAACCATGCACGATATATTTCGGGAATCATGAAAGCTAGTCGATCTATATACCATTGTAGTCAAGAAATGGCATCCCATAAAGAGCTGGAGAAAACACGTGTGAAGTCTACATTAGGAATCTGACTATATTCCTTAGCCACAAGTCTTGCCTTATATTTGGCATCTTCAACCCCCAATGTACCTTCCTATCTTTTGAACATCCACTTAAAACAAACAACCTTATTCTCTTTAGGTAATATCACCAAGTCCCACGTGTCATATTTATGTAGTGACTCCATCTCCTCCTACATAGCAATCATCCATCTACTAGAATCATTACAATCAACTGTTTGTGAGTATGTAGCAGACTTTTTACTGGAATCAATAATTTCAGCCACATTTAATGCATATGCTACCAAGTCAGCTTAAGCATACATTTGTGGAGGTTTAATCACCCTCGTAGGTCATTCCTTAGCAATAGAATATTGTGGTACAATTGGTGGTGGTAGAGCGGTACTCTCTTTCTCTTCTATACTAGACTGAGTGTTCACGAAAATATCATTCGATTAAAAACCACTGCAAGTGTACTGTTTGTTAATAAGTAATAAAATGAATTTGAGTCTCCAATTATCGTTTCATAGAGATTTATTTAGTTCAATTTTAATTATCACGACCTTAACCAAAACAATAATAATGAGAAGTGCTTGTTTGTAACAAAATTATAACTAAAATAATCTACTTATGCAATTATGAATGAATTAACTAAACTAAATGCAAGTTATACTGAATGCAAGTTGATGTGTTCTAATGAACGACAAGCGCACTAGAATCCCGAATTCCCTTGCAATAATTATTTTTAGCTTTAGTTCTATACTTCAATAGCATGATTGAATTTTAACGAATCAATATTCCTATTATATTCAACAATCGCTCTCAAATAATGTTAAACCTACTCTCATTTATGACCCGACTATATTTCTATGACGGATGCGAACATACAAGAGGGCATAAATTTTTGTGAATATTTAAAGATTCATATAGAGTATAGCAGTATATTTCTTTCCCTTTTCGACCCTATAAGAATTTACACTATGTTGAGTCTATTTTTCTTCTTTTGAATGCATAAAATAAGCCATCAAATTTATATAACTACCGTGTACAATAATTGTAGAGAAAAGATAATCAAATCATTCAAAAACCAAAACTTATTTTCAATGTCAAATATGTGGAACAAAATATAAAAAACTCATATTACAAAGTTCATTGTTCTCCTAGTACAAATAAATCTAGCTTAACATGATATTGAGAAGAAAACAAGAATTATATAGAGTAAACATCACCCAAATTATGAATTTTGATTGGATCTTGATGTCGTGGAGTCTCTCTTGATGTTTCTTGCCGTGTTATATGCTCTCCAATGAGTTCTAATGTATGGTAATGTGTTTCTGGACAGCCCTAGCTCTTAAAAGATGTCCACCAGAGTGCTTAGTTCTATCTGAGTTGTCTCACTAGAATCATTTTGAGGTAAATTTTGAATTATTGCAAGTTCATCAAATACTACATCTGAATTGATCACCACATTACAAGTTTTTGGACGCCAAAGCTTATATTTATTCATACCAGATTTATAACCAAGAAAAAAGATACACTTTCAAGTTCTTAGTTTCAAATTTTCATTATCTACGTGAGCATAAGAAATGCACCCAAATATTTTTAAATCAGAGTAATTTGGAGGATTACTAGACCATATTTTTTCAGGAGTCTTTTTCATAGCAATTGAGAGTAACAGTTGATAATGAAACAAGACGTAGATGCAGCTTTAGCCCAAAATATATTTGGCAACTTAGAATTAAAAGCATACACCTGACGTTTTCCATCAATGTCCTAATTATCATTTCTACCACACAATTCTGTTGTGGAGTATAACATACTGTCAAGTGTCTCAGAATCCCTTTTGCCTTATAGAAATCATTGATTCATTAGAATAAAACTCCTAACCATTATCTGTGTGGAGATGTCTCGCATGCCTCGTGGTCTTATTTTCAATTATTGTCTTCTATTCTTTGAAAGTTGCAAACACATAACTCTTTAGCTTCAAGAAGAAAATTCATAATTTTTCAGAGAATCAATTATTGTTAACAAATAATAAGCACCTCCTCTAAAAGGTACCTTAGCCAGTCCCCAGAGATCCGAATGGATGTAATCAAGTATTCCTTTCGATCTGTGATCTCTTTCATGAATCTAACCTTTTATGCTTTCCAAAAAAATGTAATGTTCACATGACTTCAATTTACTGGTATTCTGCCTATCAAGAAGTCCACTTCTGCTCAATTAAGCTATTCCTAGCTCACTCATATGCCCCAAATGCATATGTCATAATTTGGTAACTTCTTCACCTCTCAAGGAAGAAGTGATGACAATTGCATTCTGTGTAACTATGGATCTCTTCAATACACATAATCGGGTTGAGTGTCTTTGTCCTTTTATCACAACAAGAGCACCTTTGTTGACCTACATAACTCCACATTCACTAGTGTACTTGTATCCCTTAGCATCAAGGATGCACAAGAAAATAAGATTCATTTTCAAGTCTAGAGCATGCCTTACATCTATAAGTGTTCTGATAGTCCAGTCGAACATTCTAATCTTGACTGTTCCAATTTCAGCTATTTTGCAAGATGCATTATTTCTCATCATCACAGCACCTCTCCAAACTATCTCATATGTAGTAAACCAGTCCCTATTGGGAAACATGGAATCTACAAGCCGAATCAAGAACCCAATCCACACAAGGATTGGAAACACCGTCAGAAATCATTAGTAGTTCTCCTTCACTTTGACTATCTCCAGCAACATTAACTTATCCTGCATCTTCATGTTTTTTTTCCCTTTTCTTTATTAGTAGTCATCCTCAAGTTCTTTAATTTGCAGTAGCCAGCTTTAATATGTTCATTCTTTTTACAAAGCTCTATGTTGAGATTTCGATCTGCCCCTCATGTTACGACCAAGATTCCCAGAGAGAATAGCGTTTCTAAAAGTCATATGTGAAGCTAGCAGTGAACAAAACAATGTTAATACAAGATCCTCCTCATCATATTCAACTTTCATAGTCTCAAGATCAGCTACAACTTCTTTAAAACCCATAAGATATATGGTGAGGATAAGTGCTGCTTCAAGTGTAGCTTAATGGTCAAACTCTTTGTCATACAAAACTGCTCAAATTTCAATTATAATGCTGTAACTTTCTCCAAGAATTTTATTTGATAAATGAAGATGAATTTTTGACACGACGTTTCGAAACCTATTCTGATTTTCTTCTTACGTCCAAATAGAAGGAATTTTATCAAACCTCAACACAGCATCATCTAAATCCATGTGCACGAGTGCGACTTGCATCCTTACCTGCTGCGAAAACTCGTGTTACTATCCAAAAGGGAAATATTATAATTCATTGTTGCCATGTGAAAAATCAACCTTTCTCTTATACCAGTTTGTTATGATTGAAGCAAGATAATTGCAAGATGAAATAAAGCAATCACAAATAAGAACACCAAGATTTTACATGGAAACCCAAGATGGGTCTCCAAATCAAAAATCAAGATCAATATATATATATAACCCTTAAAACAGTATTTGAAATGGAATGGGTAACCAAAAATGCGTAGAAAATCGTAAAGCTGGCCAGCTCGATAAGACTGTCGCTCGAGCGGAAACTGGGGTTTCAACGAGTAGAAATGTCACGACTTTTTCTTTCAAGACCTCTTCATCCATACACCAATTCCCTTTCAATCAAACACCAATTCTTAATAGAATTTGGGTCACAACTCAACATGAAAAGAGAAAATGAAATGATGTTGTTAACTTCTGATAAACAACTTTACTAGTTAATTAAAAGATTGACTTAGTATCTTGGCCAGGGTCTCAAAACTTTGAAGGCACTAACAAAAATCTTCTTTTTCTTTATGTAGGATGTACAATTTACAATAGGCCAATCAAGCAAATTTTCTGCTGCCTTCTTGTACCCTATTGATGGAAATCCATGGCAAGGTTCGGGGCATTATACTGTTAGCTGTGATTGGGTACCGTCGGACCTAACTCTCGGTTCCTCTACACACGTCAAAGTAGCATCTGGGAGCTCTTGGGATCAGGGTTGGACCCAGAATTTTTATATTGTAGGTCAAGAATTAAAATGAAAGTTTTTTTTTAACAACATAATATTAAAGAAAATAAATCAATAAACTATTATAGTTATAGCCTTTGTATTTTGATAATTTGAAAACATTGTATAATTATGTCATTATCAATATTGTCCAATGAATTTTGTTACTTGTATAGTTTTGCCTACCACCTCAATGACAAATGGTGAGTTGACGACAAGTAAATCAAATTGAATGTAGGAAGTAAATGAATTGAAATAAAGTTGAACTTTAGTCATGGAAGTAAATGAAATGCAAATATAATTCGAAAGTAATTCAAATTACCTTTAATGAGTAATGATCCTAAAATTTTTGACGTCATACTCCATGTAAAATTTTCTAATAAAATTATATCTATTTTATTGAGAAATTTGTCGTGTAAAAAATAATAAAAGTTAATGAAATAATTGAAAATTTTTAAAGAAAAAGACGAGTTAGACGCCTCTTTTTGAGACGTGCGTTTAACTATTTTTGATATTTGTTTGGACCATTAGATAAGACTACAATGTAGTTCTCGAAACAATCTTCAAAACAACATTCTGGTAGATGTCTATAGGATATTCTTCCAAACTTGCCAGTTTTGTTGTTGCTGGAGACAAAGGTCAAATTACATACTTCCTCTTGACTTTGCTTTATTTGAACACACATATAATATATCAAATTTATCTAGAGATTTATTTAGTACTACAGTGATGCTTCCCATTTGAATTGTGAACTGATGTTATAGTTTTTAAGGCTCCATTATTTGCAAGAGGGTTTGTTTGTATGTAAAATGTGTTCGTGACTAGAAATAGAAATACATAGTGTTGATGCCGCGAAATTGTTACGAGTTCTACGCTAACCTTAAACCTGATTGTTTTATTCAAAACATTACACGGCTAGTTTGCTCGGGCATATAAAAGTGTGAGGATGAACAATGGTTCGCATTCCCAGATTATGATTAGGGAAAACTTTATTTATTTTCCTGTATACTCTATTTACAACATGTCCTTTTTTAGGAAGTGTTTAATGTCTAGAGGTATTTTATTTAAAAGTTTAGAACGGTTAGAGACCGAAAATTTGACTTTAGATTGATTCAGTTTACTGTATATAATATCTATTCCAAATAATAATTTTTACATGAATAAATTTAAATATGTGAATTTTGTTTTATCAAATTCTGAATTTAACTTTTTTTTTAAATTTAATTAATGTATTTTATCTATCAAACTTCATTATTAGTAATCGAATACTTTTAATATTGATTTTTCGGATTTAAAGCCTTTCAACTTTTCTAGTAATTTTATTGTTTTCATTTTATATTTAGTAATACTTTGATTATTATAATTTTACTAAAGTCATCACATACGACTTATAATCTTTACTTTATAAACTTGATGGAACTTTAATTAAATTAAATATATAACTATGTTATCTAAGATAATTTTTTATCAGTATTATTTTCTCAACTTTTTCTAAGCCTGGAACGTTTGAAAATATTGAAATATTTAGATGTGGGACATAATTACTTCGTTATACAATTAAATATTTAGTAAACGATTTGATATGTCCAAATCGTTGTTTTATGCAATGTTTTAAAAATCGATCCGGGTATTGATCTGGAAAAGGAAGAGGGTCGAGGGTTAAAGGGTTGAACTGGGGTCGAACCGGATGTGAAAATAAATAAATAAATAAATAAATAAATAAATAAACAAATAAACTATAAAATATCATAACTATATTAGATTTTTTAATTTTAGTTTACTAATTCAATGTAAATATAATCCATGTTCGTTAATTAGATTTATTATGGTAATTTATTTCGTAACCTCAAAAACTAACAATTAATATGTCCAAATAATTTGCTTTGTTCACATTAAACTTGTTTGTGATTATAATCTTGTTGGGGTTATGATTTTTTAATGAAAATGATGAAGTAAACTATTAAACACTTAGAATTGACAATTGACTAGTATCCCACATTGGAAGATTACTACAACATTGGAAGAAGAGTCTCCTATAAAAATGAGTTAATATCCCACATTAGAAGATTCAAAAACATTGAAAGAAGAATCTTCTTTAAAAATGAGTATAAAAAAATTATTTAGATCTTCTATTGCAAAAGGTGGCCCATCAAGATAGTTAAAGGTCGGGTTTTTCGGTTCATGGTTAAACCGGCCCGGTTGATGGTTTATTAGCCAGTTTTTCATTCTCCAGTTAATGTATAAATACCTGACCGAATTATGGGCCGGTTCACAATTTTTCTGGTTGAACCGGCCGGTCCTGTCCGGTTTTTACAACACTGATTTATGTATTGACCACTTTAGGAAAACTTATGCAACTTATCCCTAAAGAATTTCCTATCTCGTCTCCCGTGATTCGAACCATTAACAACTACTTATGAGAGACTTAAGTTAAATCTTAACATCAATTCGAGGTTTGCCCAACAAACTCGAGATTTGACTTACTAACTCACTAGTCACTATGACAAATTCGAGATATAATCCAGAATTCAATATTTTGCGTTTAGTTGCAAATCTTGATTTTTGCTTCAACATGTCGAATCTCAAACTTTTATGAAAAGATGCCAATTAGTGTCTTGACCAAATTATCTTTGGACAAATAACATGAGGACTACATGCGACCATTTAAGGGGAGCAAATAGACGAAATGGGCATCGTACCCGTACTATTAGTACCTGTTAGGTATTTGATGTAATTTGCAAGTCTATGAACAAAAGGGATCTAAATTAATATATTATAAAATCCAAGGATTAATGTACAATTAGTTGAAATTAAGTTATATTAGGTTTAGGGTTCAAGAATGGAAAATAAGAAAAAACAGCGCTGGAATTTCGCTAGACTGTCGTCAAGGATTGGCTCGAGCGTCAGAAACAGAAACTGTGTCACCCGCTTGTCGCCTTACCTTCACTCGTGTGTCACTCGCATGTCGCTCATCTTTCGCTCAAGCGATAGGGTTATCCGAGGAATTTTTAATTCGTTTTTAAAAGTTTTTAACCTGACCCATTCATTCCTTAACCTACATATAAATACCCGTATGCCTCTGAACGAATTTTTCTAAGGTTGAAAATTGATAGAAACATATTCCCTTCATATCACCTTCATAAATTTGCTTTCAACCTTCGATCTTGTTATTGGCCATTGGCGGTTAAAAACATCAAACTCACAATCCACATACCAAACTCCTGCTTCCTTCATATATGTCAGAGTTTTGAAGATGAAGAGAAGGTGACTGGAGTTTCAGTAATTAAAGAACGCGATGTTTCTTCGTTAATTTACAAGAGATAGACGATTTCACAAAGCTAGAGTTGTTGCAGGATAGCATAATCCAGGAGAGCTTTGGAAACTGCAGTTGAGAGTTGGTGTAGAAGCACAAAATCCAGGAGAGCTGTTGAAATTGTAGTCAGGAGGTCAGATAGTACTAGTGCTAGTCGAGTCTGACGGATTGTAAGTTTTAAATCGTTTAAAGTTGATTGTTGATTGGTAAAGTGACGAAGTTTTTATCCAGTTGGGGTTTCTCTGTGATCAATTATGTGTTTATTTATTGATTCATAATTGCGGTAATCCAACAGAGGAAATACTGAATTGCATGATTAACCATATAGAAATAATTAATACTGACTTGTTTCTATTTAATTGTTAAGTTTCTTAATTTCACGTAATCACCTATTCACCCCCTCTCTAGGTGTAGTTTGGGTCAAACTTCATATTTTCAATTGGTGTTAGAGCCTTATTTCGATTCCTGACCCTTAATTAATCCTAAATGAGCCAGTCCTTGTTTGTGCCTCCATTTTTCGATGGAAGTAACTATGCTTATTGAAAAGTTTGAATGAGAGCATTTCTTAAAGGATTGGATGAGAGTATTTGGATGAACGTTCAAATTGGGTGGACTGCACCTTCAACTAGTGTTGCTGGTGTAGCTACACCAACCGATATTTTACTCTAGACTAAAGATGACTTAGCTGAGTGTAACTAGAACAGTAAAGGTATTCATGCCCTGTTCATGGCTGTGTCTGTTGAAGTGTTTAAGAGAGTTCAATGTGTGAAACTGCTAAAGATGTTTAGGATATATTAGAAACCACACACGAGGGATTAAAACTGTTAAAAACTCTAAACTGCAGATGTTGACTTCTAGGTTTGAAGAAATTAGAATGAAGGACGACGAATAGTTTGATGAATTCTATGCGAAGCTTAATGATATAGTTACCTCTAGTTTCAACCTAAGAGAAAAGATCCCCGAGTCTAAAATCATTAGGCAAGTTCTTAGATCCCTACCTGAAAGGTCTACACCTAAAGTCACCGCGATTGTATAAAGTAAGGATTTAGATGCAGTTAAGATAGAAGAACTTGTATGATTTCTACAAACTTATGAACTCATCATATCTTAATCGAAAAAGGCTAAATCTATAGCCATGAACACTGCTGAGAAGAAGAGAGTAAGTCAACTGATGCTGATATGCTTAGGGACGATGAAATAGCTTATTTCGTTAAAAAATTCAAGAAAGTGATAACGAATATGAGAAAATCTCAAGAACGTAAAAATGATGTTCCTAGTAAATTATAGAACGATAATCGTGAGAAGAATAACTTTAGGACTACTAATAAGAAAACCCAATCTGTTACATGTCATGAATGTCAGAGTTTTGGTCACTATAGGAATGAATGTCTTAATTTAAAGAAGAAATTGAATAAAAAAAGCCGTGAGGCATGAGCACTGACCATGAGTGATGATGAATCAGATTCAAGTGCTCAGAGTGATACCTCTGGTGGTGAAGATGAAAAAAATTTCGTAGCCTTCATATCTATAGGTACGATTGATTCCGATAAAGAAAGTGAAAAAGTAGAGAATGAAGAACGTAATGAAAAATCTGAGGATGAGACCGATATTCATGAGTCTTATCGTGAATTATTCGAGGAGAATTTTAAAATAAAAAATGTCAATAAAGTTGTTTTGAAAGAGGTAAATGAACTTGAAAGTGAGAGAGAGAGAAACTCATAGGTGACATTCAGGACTCTACCAAGAAGCTGAATGAGTTGAAACTTTTTAATGAGAACTTAAAAGCCAAAGTTAAATCCTTAACAAGTGATCTTGAAAAATCTAATACTCAACTTCACTCTTTCATGAGTAATACTCAGAAACTCAATAATCTATTAGGGATGAACAAACCTGCTGGTAATACGCAAGGTCTAGAATATGTTCAAAATGGCGATGACACTGCTGGTACATCCAAGACCACGTTTGCTCCTGCAGCTAATACTAGAATTAGGAATGCTGCTAATTTTGCAACTAAAGGCATGAACGTTGTAGGATCAAGGTCTACTAGACAACGTTGGATCAATCGCCCTATGATTCAACGTGAACTTCACGTAGGTTTGTTCCCAAATGTCATTGTTGTGGTGCATTGGGACACATAAGGGCTGAATGCCGTAAACGTGCTCCAAGAGGTAAAAATAGGAGATCACTAGCAAGGTTAACTTTCTCGCAAATCAAGTTAGCCATCTAACTAAAATGATTACTCAGTTGACAAAAATTACCTCTGCATCTGAAAACTTTTGGGATAAAAATAGTGACCTGAGAGGTCATGAGCCTGATCATGCTCTTGAAGGTAAAAGCATCAATGTACCTCATTGATTATGTATTTTTTGGTGCATGTTTTTATTTTTATGGTTATTATTATTGTGTGTGTTGTCATTCTTTTTGTGGTTCTTGCGTTCTGGTTTTAATTTATGCAAAAAAAAAAAACAAAAATAATAATAACCAAAAAATGATGATAAATTAAAAGTTTCAAATGTGGAAGTTGCTTTTATAGCTTATCATATGATGTACTTAAATTTGGTTGTTGTGATCAAGCATTGGACTAATCTATGGGTTGTATCATAATTTCCATTCCTGGCTTAGGTTATTCATGGAGTACTCAGTATAGGGGTCTTCATATACCATGTACCATGTGCACCGCACACACTCTGATATTGTTAGTGGGACTCTACTGTGTGTGTAAGATTTGGGATGACTGACACATGTTAGTAAGATGACTTTCGATATGAATTGACATTATTTATTAGATCTAAGCTCAAATTTATCCCCGATAATAAAAAACACAACATCTTATGTTCTTCTTCGAAGCTTACTTGACTCGAGCAATTAAGCTTGCGGGGTTTCTCATAACCTGGTACCTATGGTCAACTGACTTAGATTAACCGGCCTAAAGCTCGATACATGAGTCATTTTAGTCGCTTAATAGAGCAGAGCTTGCACTTAAGATGTGAAAAATAATTATGAGCTTAAAATATTGAAAAATATATATGCAAAAAATTAGGGGGAGAAAAGAAAATATTAATACAAATAAATTTTTATTTAAAGGTCATAATGTGCTTTAAATGATTTGACTTTCATAAGTAGATGAATACACTTATTGGTAGTGATGTTAAGTATTTCATTTATTACAAAATTAAGATTTGGAGTCCTGCTTATAAAGGATCAGTGCTACTTTACACACATGGGTCACTTATACATTTTACTCCAGGATAACTTGAACTAAGTATGTCGGAAGGTTTACTGTTTATTTCTTATTTTTGTGCATGTTCAGAACAATATTTTTGGTTTATTCTGTGTTAATGCTAAAATAAAAAAATAAGGGTGTAAAGCATTTTTTGTGATGTTCTTTGGTTTTACGTTGTCCCTTATCATTTTGTGACAAAAATGGGGAGTAGACTTTGACTTGATGTATCTACAAACTTTGAGTTGATGTATCTGCAAATATTTATAAATGAAATGATAAATTTAGTATTGCTAGTTTAAGTTTTGATGTTTTGTAGTATCAACGTTTCGTTTTGATATGTTGGGTTGCAATAATATTACGTCTTAATTTAGCGTATGTTATGAAACTGAATAGATGCATTATGAGTTACTAAATGCTTAAATTACTCCTATACTGTGGACTGCTTGAATTGCTTTTACACTTAGTATTGTTTCACATACATTTTACACTGGGTATTTGAGTCGTCTATTTCAATAAACATGTTTTGATAAACGAAAAACAAGATTCGATCAAGACAGTTATTGTCAGTCTTTGAGTCTGTAGTTTTATTTCACTACTACATTGACTTTAGATTGTAGTTTTATCATAGAATACCAAATATGGAGTTCGTTAGGTATTCTATGTAATTGGCAAGTCTGTGAACAAAATGGACCTAAATTAACATGTTGTAAAACTCAAGGAGTAATATGCAATTAGTTGAAATTAAATTATATTAGGTCTAGGGTTCGACAATGGAAAAGAAGGAAAAATGGCCCTGAATTTCGCTAGAATGTTGCTAAGGTTTGGCTCGAGCGTCAGAAACAGAAACTGCGTCGCTCGCCTGTCGCCTTGCTTTCGCTCGAGCAACATACTGTCGCTCGCATGTCGCCCTCTTTTGCTCGAGCGACTGGGTTATCCGAAGAATTTTAAATTTGATTTTTAAAGGCTTTTTACCAAAGGCCCATTCATTCCTTAATCTACATATAAATACCTGAACGCCTCTCAACGAATTTTTCTAAGGTTGAACATTGAGAGAAACATATTCCATTCATATCATCTTCATAAAATTGCTTTTAACCTTCAATTTTGTTATTCGCTATTGGCGGTGAAAAACATCAAACTCACAATCTATTTACCAAACAACTGCTTCCTTAATATCTGTCAGAGTTCTGAAAATCAAGGAAAGGTGATTGGAGTTCCAGTTGTTGAAGAACGCAATGTTCTTCATTAATCCACAGGAGATAGACAATTTCATAAAGCTGGAAGTACCTGCTGGAGAGCTCAATCCAGGAGAACTTTGAAAACTGCAGCTGGGAGTTGGCGTAGGAGCAAAAAATCCAAAAGAGTTGTTGGAGTTGTAGTCAGGAGGTCAAATAGTACTAGTGGTAGTCGAGTCTTGCGGACAGTAAGTTTTAAATCGTTTATAGTGGATTGTTGACGACAAATTGCCTTGAGTTTTTACCCAATTGGAGTTTCTCCGTAATCAATTCTGTGTTTATTTATTTATTTCATAATTGCGGTAATCCAACATAGGAAAAACTGAATTGCATGATTAACTATCTAGAAATAATTAATAGTGACTTGTTGCTATTTAATTGTTAAGTTTTTCAATTCCGCATAATCACCTATTCACCCCCCTATAGGTGTATTTTGAGTCGAATTTTGTATTTTCAGTATCCTTTATTTGAAGTTTGTTATTAGATTCCCTTTATGTATGTTCACTTTTTATATGAATTCCACGTATCCGTAAGTAAATAGAACATGTGTGAATTATATTTGTGAAAGAACATTTGATTTCAATAAGGTCAAAAATGAGAATTTATTGGAGTTATATTTCTTGGCCTTGCAATTGAAAAACCTCAAAATAAATTGTGCAAAATTAATCCATGTCATATACGTAAATCTGAGTTTTGATAGAATATATGGGTGTTTTTGATTCACATTATTTTGGAAGAATGTATTCTGGAATAGTAGATTGAAGAGAATTTGTGGTTGAAAAAGAATGAAAAATTATTGATGTGATGTAAAATATTATTTTATTGAAAAATGTGTGGTTGAAAATGAGTAGAAGAATGATAATAAAAATTTTAATGGGTACCAAACAAGGGCATAATCAACATTTGAAACTAGATCCAAATCTCAAATTTTTTCTTCACGCGGACAAACTACTAATTTTTGGGAAAATTCGAGATTTTAAATAAAACTCGAGATTACAAAGAGTATAAAATTTTGAATTTTTTTAAAAGGATGACAAACACGAATTTTAGGACCCGAATTTGACCAGTGTTCGAGGATTTTTTGATTTCAGCAAAGAATTCAATATTTGAAATGAGGTCAATATCCAAAATCTCAGATTTATTGTGATTAAGTTTCTCAACACTTTAATCTCCTTTGTTTAGAAGATGGATTAGATCATAAAATTTAGTTGTCCATACAAATATTCTCTGGGAAGCTATTACATTTTGCTCGAGATTTGTGTTCCGACCTTATGTACTAGAAAATCGTGGCCACATAAAAAAATTGGCAATCTTTAGGAAAATTGAAAAAAAGATGTTTTAGTAAGTGCACCTAAAAGAGCTACTTTTGTAAAATCTTTCGAATTTGGCTAGTTACATTTCAACTTCACTCAATTTTGATTCTATTACTCATAACGATGAAGAGGTAAATTATCTTTTAACTTTAAAATTTGTATATTTATTGATATTCGAGATCAGGTTAAGCATATTTGATATTCCTAGAACACGAAACAATATGCAAAATCAATGCAATTTTGAGCAGAGGACTATGATCACGACTGCAATAAAACCTAATTCTTTTCATTTTCTTGTTTATTATGCACAACCTATACTTACGATCCCACATATAACCAGTATGCTACTATTGAGTTTAATGTCCCCTTTGATTTATCACTCAAAAACACCGGTCTTATTATTACTTTTTTTGAACTAAATTTTCAGCTCAAGATATTTCTAAACACGTACTGCACATGATATTCACCTTCGAGAGACAAACTTACCGAATTAATGAAAAAAGTGTGTACCCTGATTTAAGATAATATTATACGTACACTGATGTGATATCATAAATTTATATAGTAAATTTCAAATTCAAATCGAGATAATGTACACACATAATGTTGCATAATATATAGGTCAATTATTTTGTAAATAAAATTAGCCATGATAAATGTAATGCAAACTTCCATAAAGATGCTTGAGCAAGAGAATTTGTTGGTAAAATTGGGATGTTATATGGAACGAGTCAATGACATACGAGCCGAAGAGCAAAGGCAGCTCACACGAGTTGGCTTGCCATTGGCTCATGAACCTATTTGTAAATGGTAAGTGAAATACAACTTTCACTAAAAACATTAAAACAATCTGATGAGCGGCTCACCCCATCAAGGGGCGAATTGAGCCCATATTTGATAGAGTGAGTCAACTTGCACGGTAAGCTAAATCGACCTGGATGGTAAAAGAAACGAGCGATTCGGTTGAACTCATTTAACACTCCGATGACAAAAAATCCTTGACTACGAGAAAAATGTGATTGTGCATAGAGAATTTTGCATAGATGTCCCTAGAGAATTTTGCATAGATGTCCCTATAATGAAAATAGACAAAAAAAAAAAAAAAAAAATTGTCACTTTTTGAAAATGTGTTCAAATTATCTTTTTTTTTTTTTGGTGGAAAAGGTCTTATTTACCCTTTTAATTACCCTTTTTATGCATTTAATGGTAGAATTTGTTGTTTAGCTTGCGGAAGAAGGTACCTATGAATTTACTAAGGGTATGTTTGGGCCACATTATTTTGGAAGAATGTATTCCAAAATAGTAGATTAATGGATAATGTGGTTGAAAATGAAGGAAAAGTTATTGATGTGATGAAAAATATTATTTTATTGATGGATCATGTTGGGTTGCATTGATACTATATCTTGATTTAGCATGTATAATTGAAATTGAATAATACTATATGTTACGTAGATTGCTTATATTCTATAAACTGCTTGAACTGCTTTACTTGTACTGTTTTTTGCACATTTCACACTGGGTGTTGAGTTGTCTATTTCAGGAAAATAGGTGTTGATTGAAATGCAGAATTTGTTCGAGTTACTTAGCTTTGTGTAGGTTTTTGAGTCTGTAATTTACTTTTGATTACTACCTTGACTTTAGTTAGTAGTTTTGTCACAACATGTTAAAGGGGGAGCTTGTTAGGTTTTTAATTATGTAATTGGTAAATTTTTAAACAAAAGGGACTTAATTGTAAATTTTGTAAAAAGTCAAGGAGTAATGTACAATTATATGAAACTATGTTTTTTTAGGTCTAGGGCTCGAGTATGGTAAAAGAAGGAAAATATGGCATGGATTTTCACTAGACTGTCGCCATGGATTGGCTCGAGCGTAAAAAACAGAACATCCGTCGCTCGACTGTCGTCTTTTCTTCGCTCGAGCGATAGCCTGTCGCTTGACTGTCGCTGAGCCCTCGCTCGAGTAAAAGTGTTGTCCAGGAAATTTTTATTTCGCAAATTTAAAGGCTTTTTCCCCGACCCCTAACCTACCTATAAATACCAAAACATATCTGAACATGAACAGTGAAGGTTGAATATTGAGATAGCTTCATCTGTGAGAAATTATCTATATTTTATCTTACAACCTTCATCATGTGATACTGTTTTGGTGAGAAAAACATTATATCTATAATCCACCTTTTTCATTAGCGGTTCCAAATTTCTTATCTTTCTCATTCACTCTATAAACGCAGTTGAGCATTTACCAAACCGTTTATTTCCTCCACATTTGTCAGAGTTGACTGGAGTTCCAGTCTGTGAAGAACAAGGCGTTCTTCGTGATCCACAGGAGATAGACGATTCTGCAAGGCTAGGAGTGCTGCAGGGTAGCAGATTCCAAGAGAGCTTAGGCAGTTGCAGCTAAGGATTGGTGCAGAGGAGCACATTATCCAGGAGAGCTGTAGGAATTGCAGTCAGGAGATCTGATAGTATGTGTCGTCGTCTAGTCTGCTAGACTGTAAGTGTTTGAATCATTTATAGTGGATTGATTGGCAAAGTACTCGGAGTTTTTCCCAGTTGGATTTCT